>CM069154.1:8373535-8393535 GCA_035221665.1 Okamejei kenojei
CATGTTGTATCTCTAAAACTGAAACGGAGCCATAGTGTGATACAGCGTGGAAACAGATCTGGCCCAACTTGCCCACACCGGCCAACATGCCCATCTTCACTAGTCCCACCTGCCTGCATTTGGGCACATTCCATCTAAACCTGTCCTATCCATGTACAGTGGCTTGCAAAAGTTTTCATACCCCTTGAACTTTTCCACATTTTGTCACGTTACAACCACAAACGTAAATGTATTTTATTGGGATTTTATGTGATAGACCAACACAAAGTGGTGCATAATTGTGAAGTGGAAGGAAAATGATACATGTTTTCCAAATTTTATTACAAATAAAAAACTGAAAAGTGT
Organism: Okamejei kenojei; assembly: GCA_035221665.1. Lineage (NCBI taxonomy): Eukaryota > Metazoa > Chordata > Chondrichthyes > Rajiformes > Rajidae > Okamejei > Okamejei kenojei. Next base: position 8,373,881 of record CM069154.1, read on the forward strand.
GGCGTGCAAAAGTATTCAGCCCCCCCGAGTCAATACTTTGTAGAACCACCTTTCACTGCAATTACAGCTGCAAGTCTTTTGGGGTATGTCTCTACCAGCTTTGCACATCTAGAGACTGAAATGTTTGCCCATTCTTCTTTGCAAAATAGCTCAAGCTCAGTTAGATTGGATGGAGAGCGTCTGTGAACAGCAATGTTCAAGTCTTGCCAGAGATTCTCAATTGGATTTAGGTCTGGACTTTGACTGGGCCATTCTAACACATGAATATGCTTTCATCTAAACCATTCCATTGTAGCTCTGGCTGTATGTTTAGGGTCGTTGTCCTGCTGGAAGGTGAACCTCCGCCCCAGTCTCAGGTCTATTGCAGACTCTAACAGGTTTTCTTCCAAGATTGCCCTGTATTTGGCTCCATCCATCTTCCCATCAACTCTGACCAGCTTCCCTGTCCCTGCTGAAGAAAAGTATCCCCACAGCATGATGCTGCCACCACCATGTTTCACAGTGGGGATGGTGTGTTCAGGGTGATGTGCAGTATTAGTTTTCCGCCATACATAGTGTTTTGCATTTAGGCCAAAAACTTCAATTTTGGTCTCATCAGACCAGAGCACCTTCCTCCACATGTTTGCTGTGTCCCCCACATGGCTTGTGGCAAACTGCAAACGGAACCTCTTATGACTTTGTTTCAACAATGGCTTTCTTCTTGCCACTCTTCCATAAAGACTCGATTTGTGGAGTGCACAACTAATAGTTGTCCTGTGGACAGATTCTCCCACCTGAGCTGTGGATCTCTGCAGCTCCTCCAGAGTTACCATGGGCTTCTTGGCTGCTTCTCTGATCAATGCTCTCCTTGCCTGGCCTGTCAGTTTAGGTGGACTTCCATGTATTGGTAGGTTTGCAGTTGTGCCATACTCTTTCCATTTTTGGATGATGGATTGAACAGTGCTCCGTGAGATGTTCAAAGCTTGGGATATTTTTTATAACTCAACCCTGCTTTAAACTTCTCCACAACTTTATCCCTGACCTGTCTGGTGTGTTCCTTGGGCTTCATGATGCTGTTTGTTCACTAATGTTCTTTAACAAACCTCTGAGGCCTTCACAGAACAGCTGTATTTATACTGTGATTAGATTACACACAAGTGGACTCTATTTACTAATTAGGTGACTTCTGAAGGCAATTGGTTGCACTGGATTTTATTTAGGGATATCAGAGTAAAGGGGGCTGAATACTTTTGCACGCCACACTTTTCAGTTTTTTATTTGTAAAAAAATTTGAAAACCATATATCATTTTCCTTTCACTTCACAATTATGTGCCACTTTGTGTTGGTCTATCACATAAAATCCCAATAAAATACATTTACGTTTGTGGTTGTAACGTGACAAAATGATGGAAAAGTTCAAGGGGTATGAAAACCTTTGCAAGCCACTCTATACGGCCAAATGTTTTTTAAACCTTGTCACAGTACCTGCCTCAACTACCTCCTCCGACAGCTCGTTCCATGTATCTACCATCCTTTGTGTAAAAAAAGTTACCCTTCAGGTTCCCGTGAAATCTTTCCTCATTGACACCCACGCAAAGCTGGGCAGGCTTTGCTGCAAGGCTCCACGAGAGCAAAAAACTGCCGTTGTTGGAACTTTGAAATTAAAAATCCCAACGCTTGAAATACGATCTGTAGGGGGGGAGGAGTCGCTCTGCTGTCAGCGACCGAAGGACTGGTGACGGGATCTAGGGAGTGGGCAGGGCCGAAGATGTCCTGGTTGGAATGTTCCTAGGCCTGGCTAAGCTGGCCATCCACGAGTCACGGCGCCAGGCGGAAGAGGGCATTGCCCGAGGCAGATGCTTGCCCCTTTACCAGGGTTGCGTCCGCACCTGGGTGGTGTTAGAGTGGGACATATTTGTATAGTAGTTATCTATATTGCTAAAAGTCTGATCTTGACCACTGCCTGTTGTTCTGTATATTGATTTTAGAAAAAACGCTACCACTTACATTTATGATTTTTGGCCATCTTTCTCCTCCTCCTGCTGTGCAGGACAAGAGGATTTTTCCCATCGATTAAAAATAAAAGAGTTATTAGTGTTTAAAAAATGTTGAGATTTTCTCTCCTGAAGTTCACGCCCCTTCTGGAGGGACTATAAAGCACGGAAGTGTTGAGTGCCTCAGTCAGTCTCTGCAAGATGGGGGAGCGAGAGGGTCACATCTCTCAGTCTGAGCTGTGAATAACACTGAACACATGTCTACTAAACTGTGAGTGGTTTTAATGACCTGTCAGTGCCCTTAATGTGGTTTGAAAATATAGTTTGGAAATGCTAAAGCTGTGTTGCCTTTGGTTTGGAAATGCAAAAGCTGTGTTGCCTTTGGTTTGGAAATGCTAAAGCTGTGTTGCCTAATTAAAGTTGCCTTGCCTAATTAAAGTTGCCTTGCCTAATTAAAGTTGCCTTGCCCAATTAAAGTTGCCTTGCCTTCTATATAATTAAAAGTCTAATCTTGACCACTTCCTGTTTGTGCTTTATATTGATTTTAGAAAAAACGCTACCACGTACGGCTGTGATTTTTTGGCCATCTTACTCAGAGTCCCCCTCTGCTCATCAGGTGCCGAGGATTTTTCCCATTGATGAAAAATAAAAGAGTTATTAGTGTTTACAAAATGTTGAGATTCTCTCCCTGTTTCAGGCTGATTGTCTCTGATCACATTGTGTTACTCTGCATTCTATTTAGCTCCGGATAGCATGGCTGATATTCTTCCTAGCAGTCCAAATTAAACAGCTAAATCAAATCACACCATTGAACTTCAACTCTGTCTCGAATCACACTTGGTATTTTTTTCTCCTGTTTAGTGTTTTTGTTTCTATTCAATTTGGCAGTATCGCTTGCCACCGATGCCCTTGTGATTTTAGATCAGACTCTGTGTACTGATCTAAAATCACAAGTCTGATCTAAAACTCCAAGAAAAACTCGCATTGCCTGGTTTCACCACCCCTGGTTCGGCAACACGAACCCGCAGGAGCGACGAAGACTGCAAAAAAGTGGTGAACACTGCCCAGTGTGTGTGTGTGCGTGTGTGTGTGTGTGTGTGTGTGTGTGTGTGTGTGTGTGTGTGTGTGTGTGTGTGTGTGTGTGTATGCGTGTGTGCATGTGAGTGTGTTGTGTGTGTATGTGAAGTGAGTGTGTGCGTGTGTATATGCGCGCGCGCGTGTGTGTGTGTGGCTGCGCATGTGTGCGTGTATGTCAATCTATATACGTGTGTGTGCATGTGTGGCTGTGGATGTTTGTGTGTGTTGATGTGTGTGTGTTGGTGTGTGTATATTTGTGTCTATATACGTGTGTGTGTGAGTATATGTGTGTTTATATGTAAGTGCTTGTGTGTGTTTATATATATGTGCGTGTGAGTATATACAGTGGCTTGCAAATGTTTTCATACCCCTTGAACATTTTCCACATTTTGTCACGTTACAACCACAAACGTAAATGTATTTTATTGGGATTTTATGTGATAGACCAACACAAAGTGGCGCATGATTGTGAAGTGGAAGAAAAATTATACATGGTTTTCAAATTTTTTTACAAATAAAAAAATGAAAAGTGTGGCGTGCAAAAGTATTCAGCCCCCTTTACTCTGATACCCCTAAATAAAATCCAGCACAAACAATTACCTTCAGAAGTCACCTAATTAGTAAATAGAGTCCACACGTGTAATTTAATCTCAGTATAAATACAGCTGTTCTGTGAAGGCCTCAGAAGTTTGTTAGAGAACATTACTGAACAAACAGCATCATGAAGCCCAAGGAACACACCAGACAGGTCAGGGATAAAGTTGTGGAGAAGTTTAAAGCAGGGTTAGGTTATAAAAAAATATCCCAAGCTTTGAACATCTCACAGAACACTGTTCAATCCATCATCCAAAAATGGAAATAGTTTGGCAGAAATGCAAACCTACCAAGACATGGCCGTCCACCTAAACTGATAGGCCGGGCAAGGAGAGCATTGATCAGAGAAGCAGCCATGAGGCCCATGGTAACTCTGGAGGAGCTGCAGAGATCCACAGCTCAGGTGGGAGAATCTGTCCACAGGACAACTATTAGTTGTGCACTCCACAAATCGGGCCTTTATGGAAGAGTGGCAAAAAGAAAGCCATTGTTGAAACAAAGCCATAAGAAGTCCCATTTGCAGTTTGCCACAAGCCATGTGGGGGACACAGCAAACATGTGGAGGAAGGTGCTCTGGTCTGATGAGACCAAAATTGAAGTTTTTGGCCTAAATGCAAAACACTATGTGTGGCTGAAAACTAACACTGCACATCACCCTGAAACACACCATCCCCACTGTGAAACATGGTGGTGGCAGCATCATGCTGTGGGGATGCTTTTCTTCAGCAGGGGCAGGGAAGCTGGTCAGAGATGATGGGCAGATGGATGGAGCCAAATACAGGGCAATTTTGGAAGAAAACCTGTTAGAGTCTGCAAAAGACTTGAGACTGGGGCGGAGGTTCACCTTCCAGCAGGACAATGACCCTAAACATACAGCCAGAGCTACAATGGAATGGTTTAGATCAAAGCATATTCATGTGTTAGAATGGCCCAGTCAAAGTCCAGACCTAAATCCAATTGAGAATCTCTGGCAAGACTTGAAAATTGCTGTTCACAGACACTCTCCATCCAATCTGACTGAGCTTGAGCTATTTTGCAAAGAAGAATGGGCAGACATTTCAGTCTCTAGATGTGCAAAGCTGGTAGAGACATACCCCAAAAGACTTGCAGCTGTAATTGCAGCGAAAGGTGGTTCTACAAAGTATTGACTCAGGGGGGCTGAATACTTTTGCACGCCACACTTTTCAGTTTTTTATTTGTAATAAAATTTGGAAACCATGTATCATTTTCCTGCCAATTCACAATTATGCACCACTTTGTGTTGGTTTATCACATAAAATCCCAATAAAAAACATTTACATTTGTGGTTGTAACGTGACAAAATGTGGAAAAGTTCAAGGGGTCTGAAAACTTTTGCAAGCCACTGTATACGGCCATTTGTTTTTTAAACCTTGTCACAGCACCTGGCTCAACTACCTCCTCCGACAGCTCGTTCCATGTATCTACCATCCTTTGTGTATATATATATATATATATATACACAGCAAGAAGTGGTCAGTATTTTTTTATTGTAGTGTTGATAATGTACTATGCACCAAAAGCTTTTCACTGTACCTCGTTACACGTGACAACTAAACTGAATTGAACTGATGTGGACATATTTGTTGTGGTGCTGCAAGTAAGAATTTCATTGTTCTGGAACACATGGCAATAAAACACTCTTGACTCTTGACTCTTGACCAGGCACACTAGTGCAAACACTCGCTCACAGTGCGCACACTCAAGGATCTCACACGCATGGGGCAACAATGTTTTTGCCAGATGCTTCTAACGTCCCAAAGTGCGACCCTGGAGTGTTACCGAAGAGGAACATGTCATCGAACCAGTTGAGAAGGTGCGAAGAATGGTGACCGAAAGCTGAAGAGAAAGGCAGGGAAGTGTTATGGAGGCAATTCCAGAATTTAGGGGCTTGCAGGTGAAAGCAAGGCCAGCCTTGGAGGTGTGCTAAAGTTCAGGGATTACCTGGGCTCAGCTGGTAGAGTTGCTGCCTCACAGCGCCAGAGACCCGGGTTCGATCCTGACTACTGCCGCTGACTGCACAGAGTTCAAGTACGTTCTCCCTGTGACCACGTGGGTTTCCTCCGGGTGCTCTGGTTTCCTCCTCCATCGCAAAGACGTACTGGTCTGTAGGTTAATTGGCTTCTGAAAAATTGTACCCGAGCGTGTAGGGGAGTGGATGCGAAAGTAGGATAACATTGAACGGGTGAACGATGGTCAACGTGGACTCGGTGGGCCAAAGGGCTCGTGTCCACACTGTATCCACAGTAAAAAAGGCACAACAGAGGATGTACGTCCTACGGAAGCTGAGGAAGCACAATCTGCCACAGGTAATGATGGTCCAATTCTACACGGCCATCGTAGAGTCTGTTCTCACCTTCTCCATCATGGTCTGGTTTGGCTCAGCCACCAAGCACGACACCTGGAGGCTGCAGCGAATCGTCCGATCAGCAGAGAAGGTTATTGGCTGCAGCATCCCTCCATTGATGAACTGTACACTGCAAGGGCCAGGAAGCGAGCGGGCAAGTTCATCTCTGACCCCTAAGCTGCCACAGCCAGACATTAGAACAGTTTTTATCCACGAGTAGTTGCTCTACTCAACAGCCAAAAATCTGTAGCCTCCCTTTGATCTGGTATTTTGTTGGTTCACATGCTTGATCAATGGTGTTTTATCATTAATGTCTTATTATTATTAATGTTTAGTGTTTTCGGAGTCATTCGTAACTGTCACTGTATGTCATGTTGTTGCTTGTGGGCGGAGCACCAAGGCAAATTCCTTGTATGTGAATACTTGGCCAATAAACTTATTTACTTACTTACTTACTTACTTACTTACTTATCTCTAAACTAAACTAAACTAAAGTGGATAGAATCAGCTGAGCGCAACTGGGGGTGACTACAAGGATTGGGAAGGGTCAGACCACAAGAGTTGTTTATTGGTATCCCCCCCCCCCCCGGCATTCCCTCTCTCTCCATCCCTCCCCCACCCAAGTCGCATCAGCGTCTCGTTTTCACCCAACAAACAGCTAACAATGGCCTGTTTCCTTTATCATCGTTACTTCTTTGCATATCTTTCATTCATTGTTCTATATCTCTCTGCATCACCGTCTATATCTCTCGTTTCCCTTTCCCCATGCCTCGACCCATTCCTTCTCTCCGGAGATGCTGACTGTCCCGCTGAGTTACTCCAGCTTTTTGTTGCTATCATTGGTTTATTATTGTCAGGTTCATTGAGATTCAGTGAAAATCTTTCTTTGCTTGATATCCAGGTCAAATGGTATTATTCATGAGTATATTAACGTCATTAAACAAGTACATCTGGTAGTGTAGAATATGGAGTAACAGCATTATAGAGTTACAGTTGCGGAGAAGAGGTTTCAGTTCAGTTTATTGTCACGTGTACCGAGGTACAGTGAAAAGCTTTTGTTGTGTGCTATCCAGTCAGCAGAAAGACAATACATGATTCCAATCCAATCCATAGCTACTTGATAAGGGAATAATGTTGAGTGCAAGTTAAAGCCAGCAAAATCTGATCAAAGATAGTCCGAGTATTTAAGAAGAACTGCAGATGCCTGAAAAATGGAAGGTAGGCAAAAATGCTGGAGCACATTCCTTTGTCTCTTGTACAAAACTGTATACATTTTGGAATGAAATTTTTGGAATTTTTACAAAACTATTTAACACAAAATTGAACCCCAATACCGAATTGATTATCTTTGGATCAATGGAAGAGGGAAGTAAACTAACTATATTCCAAGAAGCTTTTCTTAATTATGGTCTAATAACAGCAAAAAAACATACTTAAATTTTGAAAAAAACGCACCTACGCCAACATTCAAAATGTGAATCTCAAACGTCTGAAATGCTACATCTTGAAGAAATGAGATTTCCTCTTACTTGGCAAAGTAGACCAATTCTTAAAGATTTGGTCTCCGTTTATCAACTTTTTACAAGCATATGGTGCAGCATAACATAACCTTAGAAATTAAATGGTTTAGAATCGGGTGACGGATGGGCAAAAATACGAGATAGGTAGATCTCTCCTAATCTCTCTTTTTTTTACTTTTTCCTTTTCTTTCAATCTTTTAACTTCTCATCTTTGTCCTTTATTTCTTTTGCTTTCTGTTTCTACTCGCTTGTCTATCTATTCCGACACTCTTTATTTCTTTTTTCTCTCACTGTTCTTTTATTATTGAACCAAAAGTACGAAGTTGTACAAGAATGGAAATATGTATGTATGTATTAGGCACTTAAGTACCAGACTACTGTACTTACTTCTAACAAAAATAAATAAACAAAAAAAAATGTTTTAAATGAAATAAAAAAATATAATATAAATAAATAAATAAATAAAAGAATGCTGGAGAAACTCAGCGGGTGAGGCAGCATCTCTGAAGAGAAGGGATAGGCGACGTTTTGGGGCGAGACCTTTCTTTAGACTGATGGTTAGTCTGAAGGTCACTAAAGGAGGTAGATAGTAGTTCAGCACTGCTCTCTGGTTGTGGTAGGATGGTTCAGTGGCCTGATAACAGCTGGGAAGAAACTGTCCCTGAATCTGGTGATGTGAAGTGTGAAAATTCACGCATCTGTACCTTTTGCCTGCTGGGAGAGGGGAGAAGAGGGAGTGGTCAGGGAGCGACCTATCCTTGATTATGCTGCCAACCCGAAACGTCACATATCCATATTTTTCAGGGTTGCTGCCTGACCCGCTGAGTTACTCCAGTATTTTGTGTCTTTTCATAAATTATGCATGCAACTTGGGTGGGGGAAGGAGGGAGAGTGAGGGGATGCAAGGGTTACATGAAGTTAGAGAAGTCAATGTACATACCGCTGGGGTGTAAGCTGCCCAAGCGAAATATGAGCTGCTGTTCCTCCAATTTACGCTGGGCCTCACTCTGTCAATGGAGGAGGCCCAGGACAGAAAGGTCATATTGGGAATGGGAGGGGAGTTTAAGATGAATGGATCGGGCCTGTTCCTGTACTCCACTGTTCTATGTTCTATGCTCAATGACACATATCTTTCTTCAAAATCTTGGGAAGCATCTCACCACAAGGACAACATAAAAGCAACTAGGAGTGGTGAATAAATATGGTCTTCTCAAGGCTGAATAAAATAAAACCCCATTCGTACGTCCCATTGTTCATATGAGATGGTGCTTAACCATAAAAACATAGAAAATAAGTGCAGGAGTAGGCCATTCGGCCCTTCGAGCCAGCATCGCCATTCAATATGATCATGGCTGATCATCCAGAATCAGTACCCTGTTCCTGCTTCCTCCCCATATCCTTTGATTCCCTTAGCAAACATCTATTTCACAATCTAAACTAATAATTTTATTGCTCTCTGACAAAGAGCAATCCAACCAAGACCTCAACGGTGGAACAGGCAGAGGACGATGGCTGACCTTAGTGGAGCATCACAACGGCTGGGAAGGCGGATGAAGGCTGCAGCAGAAAAGGGTCTCCGGTCGTCTTGGACTCCATGCCACTGGATCCTGACCCAGATCTGTCTGGGACCGTGTGGTGGCTGTCCGTGCACCAGTCTCCCCACGTTAAACAAAGTCACGCACAGGCATTCCTCCATGAGGGGACAGTGAAACACGTTTCGAGTGACCGCGGATGATGACGACGTTATTTTATCGATGGGGACATTGATAAATTATTGATTAATACAGACATCAGGGGTTATGAGGAGAAGGAAGGACAAAGGGGTTAGTTGGGGATGGGATAGATCAGCCATGATAGAATGGCGGAGTAGACCTGATGGGACAAATTGCCTAATTCTGCTCCTATAAAGGCTCTGTCCCACTTGGGTGATCTAATCCGCATGCTCTGGCGAGTTTGCCTCCGACTCATACTCGCAGCATGGTCGACACAAGGTCGTGGGAGGTCTTCGTAACGCTCCTTCATCCTTGACAGTGGTCTCTGCGTACTCGAGGCCTCAGCTAGGTCGCGGCATTTTTTTCAATATGTTAAAAAATGCCTGTGAGTAAAAAAAGGTCGCCATGGGAAAAAATCGAAACTTTTTTTACTCGTAGGTTTAGTCGTAGTAGGTCGGCACGTTAGTCGTGGGTAATCGAGGGTAGTCGAAGGTGGTCGTAGGTAGTCTTCATCATAGTCGAAGGGAGGTCGAAGGAGGTCGTCTTCACTCTCCACTATTTGGTGTCCAATTTTCCCGATGTTAGTTGAAGCTAGTCGTAGCTAGTCCTCTACATAGTCGAAGGAGGCCTTCAACATGCCATTTTTTCAAACTCTTCTAAACTCTCCAATATATATATAAACGTGTGTGTGTGTGTGTGTGTGTGTGTGTGTGTGTGTGTGTGTGTGTGTGTGTGTGTGTGTGTGTGTGTGTGTGTGTGTGTGTGTGTGTGTGTGTGTGTGTGTGTGTGTGTGTGTGTGTGTGTGTGTGTGTGTGTGTGCGTGTGTGTGCGTGTGTGTGTGTTTGTGTGTGCGTGTGTGTGTGTGTGTGTGCGTGTGTGTGTGCGCGCGTGTGTGTGTGTACACTGAGCATCTTTTGGTTATTATATCGTGTACAGTGTACTAGGTATTGTGTTCTGCTGCTACAAGTGAGAATTTTATTGTTCTGTCTGGATTCCGACAATGTCGTTGTCATAGTTCTGTTCTGACTCCTGCATTATCATTCTAGACTCTTGTTCACATTAATCATTTATTTTTAATTTATTCACAAACTATGGGTATTTATAATCGACAAGGCCATTCCTGACTGTCTTTAAAACCATAATGGTAGGCTGCTTTCTTCTTGAAACTACTTGAGGTGTATGACTCTCCCAGATGTATTGGAGTCATAGAGTCCAGCACGGTGGCGCAGCGGTGGAGTTGCTGCCTTACAACGCTTGCAGCGCCAGAGACTCAGGTTCGATCCCGACTACGGGTGCTGTCTACGGGAGTTTGTACGTTCTCCCAGTGACCTGTGTGGGTTTTCACCGAGGTCTTTGGTTTCCGCCCACATTCCAAAGACGTGCACGTTTGTAGGTTAATTGGCTTGGTAAAAATGTAAAAATTGTCCCTAATGTGTGTAGGATAGTGTTAATGTGCGGGGAACGCTGGTCGATGCAGACCCGGTGGGCTGAAGGGCCTGTTTACGCGCTGTATCTCTAAACTAAACTGAAAAAGTCATACAGCACGGAAACAAACCTTCAACCCAACTTTAGAGTTTAGAGATACAGCACGGAAACAGGCCCTTTGGCCTACCATGTCCCCAGTCGACCAGCTATCACCCTGTACACTAGCAGGACCCAAGCAGTCGTTCCAGGTGCCACAGAGGTTCACCTGAATCTCCTCCAACCTCATCTATTGCATCAGCTGCTCTAGATGTCAGCTGATCTACATCGGTGAGACCAAGCGTAGGCTTGGCGATCATTTCGCCAAACACCTCCTCTCGGTCCGCATTAACCAAGCTGATCTCCCGGTGGCTCAGCACTTCAACTCCCCCTCCCATTCCGAATCCGACCTTTCTGCCCTGGGCCTCCTCCATGGCCAGAGTGAGCACCACCAGAAATTGGAGGAGCAGCACCTCATATTCCGCTTGGGCAGTTTGCACCCTAGTGGCATAAACATTGAATTCTCCAATTTCCAGTAGCCCTTGCTGTCTCCTCCCCTTCTCAGCTCTCCCTCAGACATCGAGCTCCTCCTCTTTCTTTCTCCATTCTTCTCCCCCCCCACCCTACATCAGTCTGAAGAAGGGTTTGGGCCCAAAACGTTGCCTATTTCCTTTGCTCCATAGATGCTGCTGCATCCGTTGAGTTTCTCCAGCACTTCGATTTTTCAGCATCTGCAGTTCCTTCTTAAACACTTAAATTTTTGTTATTGTACCTGCCTGAGGTTTTGTTACTGTACCTCCTCTGTCAGCTCAGTCCATATACGCACCACCCCGTGTGAAATGTTTACCCCTCGGGTTCCTATTTTACTTCGGAGTCACGTGAGTGACCCCGTGAAGAAGCCCGTCCAGGCCGCATGCGCGTCAGTACGTCAGCCACACTGGCGCAAGCACCAGACTGGCAGGGCAGAGCTCCTGCCGGCGGTAAGTTAAACCTAGAAGGTAAGTTCGTTTTTACTTACCTGGGGTTTTTTCGAGCAGGAGCCTCTCTTCACAGAGGTTTTCCTGCCAGTTTCACAGCCCAACGAGTGAGCCGGTTATGGACTGTGGGGAAACCCCGGTCCGACCGCGGAAGAGGATAACCGGCAAAATGATCGGGTCGTGAGATAAGGAGCCGCTGACAGGGCAGTCAGGGGCGTCCAGCCTGCAGGGATGCCTTAGAATGGCAAGGAAATAACGCCAGAGTCGCTGACAGTGCGGTCAGCAGCTCACAGACGTCGGTCCCCAGGCAGGAAATAAAATTGGGGAGAAAGGACTCGTTCAGCCCTAGTTGGACTCGGGTGAGTCGGGCTACAAGGGCTTTTCTCTTATAAATAAAGTTTAATGTATGTTATAGTGTTTTCTTGAAGTTAAAAGTTAAAGACAAAGTTAAAAGTCATAAAATGTTATTGTCATTTGTCCCTGACAATGAAATTCTTCTTGTTTAGCACAAGTTGCCGTGAAGGGTTAAAAATTGCTTTAACCCTTCACAGGTAAAGCTGTACACTAAAAACTTTGATTTAGTGAGCCTGCACAGTAATAACTATGGGACAGGCCATGCCAGCAGCGCCTGACAGGGCTGCTTCATGTATGAAAGCGCCGGCCTACGGGAGAGCCGCGCCAGCAGTGCCTAGTACGGGGCTGTTTCATGTCAAAAAGCGCCGGCAACGCCTGGGACAGAGTTGCTCAAGTTCACACATAAGTCTGCTACGCCCACGGAGTCAGGGGATGATTCCCCACCGGGGCTGGATAGCAAGGCCCACGGAGTTGGGGGATGATTCCTCACCAGGGCTGGATAATGCGTTTGAAACGATTATCCCAAATACAGCAACTGGTGCCAGCAGCACCTAGTAGAGAGCTGTTTGATTGCACCTTCATAGATGAGGAGACGCGAGCCATGGGTCATTTTAGTTCTGACCCCGACTCTGATGGTAAGGTTGAGCCAGAAGTTCCACCTCTGCAGGCCGCACCAGCTGCTCCAGTTGATAGAGCTGCTTCAGGTCTCCCTCTTGGAGGCAGAGACCAAGACGGGTCAGTATCCTGCTGATGCTGAGTCTCTGGGTATGGCAGTGGGGCATAACCCAAGGGATGAAGGGCACGTGTGAGAGGTACCTTTTTCCTGACAACAAAGTTGCCATCCCAGCAGAATGTTCTATTCGGGTATAGGTCCAATGGGTTCATATCAGTATAGGTATCCAGCGGCCTGCGGCAGCGCCTGTTTAGGGCTGCCTACGAATCGCCCTCTCTGAGGAGGGAAGAGCAAAAGGTCAAGATATAACTGACTCCAGGCTCTAAAGAAGTCAATAGAACATACTGAAGCAACTATGCGCCAGCAGTGAACAGCGCCAACAGGGGGATGTGAGAGCCAGCCGCCGAATCTGTTATTCAGGTAAGGCCTATTCAACAGGAGAAGGAAACCTGGCAGACGAATCAATTAAGGCCAACGGCGGGCAAAGGTCATCGTTTCAGAATGCACCCCAGGCGCTCCTCGGCAGTAGGCGGTTCACTGGAACTGGGGGCAGCATGATAGCTCAGAAATTCCATGCACCTTACCAACCCTACTCAGCAAAGTGTGTCTAGCACTTCCAAAACATGGGTAAGTGCACCGTTCACAAGTTGTAATATTTACATTTGTTTGTACAACAAACAAAGGATAAAAAACATTTGGTTGAGGCACAGTATTAGCATTCCAAGCAAGTTTGGATTATGGCCAGGGTTATCTTTGAAGTAAAGGTTCGGAAATCGGGCCAAAGTTCTCATGTAAATCACCCATGGAATAAGGCAGGAGTAGCATGTTTATTATGAAAAATGGAGAGTGTCGGGCATATGAACTTTCCAAATATGAAAACGTATTTTCCTGACTAACAACAGATTCATAAGGGTCTCAAAGATCCATGCTATGCAATTCCCATTACAGAGGTTATCAAAGACAATATAACTGTACTAATAACAGTAAAACATTGTGGAATGGGATAAACTGTTTGTTGGTCATTAGGATTTACCTTTAATTATTAATTAGCCTATGACTCCGCCCTGTGGCAAGAGATTTGAGTTAATAGCAACCTGTTATAAAACTGACTTTTATTTCATCAAGAGTAATTGGCAATATAGTAGCTGTGTTTCAGCTGAGCACATCAAGGAACTGATATCGTGCAAAGTAGCAACCTCTCAAAGGACATATAGACCATTGTTAACAACCTTATGCTATTGTCAGCTGAAACTACCTCAGTCACAATGATGAACAAACATTATTCAGCATTGCTGAACATGACAATAAACTAATTTGAACTTGAACTCGCTCCAGTAGTTTGGTCGGTCGAATTCAGTTATTACAAACTGATGCTAGGGACTCTAAGGTGAGAAGTTCCAAATACCATCTCTAGTTGGAGGTATTGGAGATTTGCATGAGTTACCAATTCTTCAATTGTTGGTATCAACTAAATATGTACACTAGATGCACCCCATGGGTAAGGGGCTATTGAGTGAATATACATATTCTACAACGTCAAGTTGCTGCTCTACGATGGTGACATATGTTAGTCACATGGCAATCAACCAAAAGTATCCTTTAATAATTACCTAATCTCCTTTGCCATTGGTGTATCATCCAGTTCAGATCGATGACAACACAGAATAGGTATTGGATCTCAAAGTATTATGAAAGTATGGTTCAATGGTACATCGAATAGCGACATGTTGGTTCATGTTTATTCACTGATTGCAAAAATATGTGGCACAACAGTGCGTAGAAATACATTCTCGCCACAAAAGGAGGAATGTTCTTTTATGTCTTCCTCCATCTTTTTGCCTCATTAGCCGGATCTTAAACCAGTCAGCAAGACCTTGCTTGGGTTCATACTGTCGGACTGGCTAAGCAGCCATGTTGCCTGCTTCATCAGGCACAATAATACAACGGTATACGGTTATTCCAAAAAACAAAAACTTGCTGGTTCAAACTGTGGTTCAGGAGACCAGCTTCTGCATAATAAAACAATTATTGACTTACACATTTTGAATGGATTGACTTATGGCTCAGGTTGTCACATCAAGCCATGAATGTGCTCACTGCAGAGTGCAGGGATAGCACCCAAACAAGCAGTACATTCCTATTGAGGGGATCGGAAGTGATTTGTTTAAATGTTAATGTTACGTTTATTACGGTACAGAGTACTGACATCTTTCAGTTCATTCTTAAAGTTATAGAGACACTACAGCTGCGCCAAACAGGAACCATTCTGTCAGATTCAACCTGGATATTGAGTTGTTAAAGAGATCTTGACACAAATTCTCCCACTACAAGATATGCAGTTAGTTAGTGAAAATATGTTAACATTACTTCACCAAGGGGTTCCAGCTACATCCTTATTTATGACACTAATATCAGCACAATAACGGCAAACATTGCAAACGCTGTGGCTAGATAGGATGGAATTGGCTGCAGGTGCCATTACAATTTACATTCTGATCTACACAAGCAGAGAAGACCAGGGGTGGCAGGATTTAAGATCATTTTTCGAATACCCCACGGTCTCACGTCTATGTAGGAGGGCAGGCTTGCTATATTATATCAAGAATCCTAAGAAGTGTGGAATCAGCATTGTTTATTAATCAACAAACAACTACACAAAGGAAGGTCGGTTCAGACTATTTCAAGGCGGCTGCAGCAGGTTCTGGGTTATGCAGGTATTAACACTGACGATTGTATATCTCATTCCACCAGGTCAGCATCAACGTCAGCGGCCAGGGCAATGGACATGCACATCGACCATATACTCGCAACCGCAGGATGGTCAACTGAATTGATTAAAACATTTTTACCGTAGGCCGGTTACTAACCCGGGGTTTTGCCCATTCTTTTTTGCATCCACTTTAGCCTCCCCTGAGTTACAGGGGTTGCTATTGATTTATTTATTAACATAAACCATTAATACATTTGAATCAATGTCATGCTTAATGCAATTTTTGATTATTCACTCATCCTGAGTCAATCAATGAATTGAGACGTCGAGATTTGTATCTGTGGCATGAAATCACAAAGCTTCGAACTCTTCGTGATTCCGAAGTAAAATAGTAAAATTAAACGAGAACTTACCAGTTTGAAGTTTGATCTTGATTTTATGAGGAGTTACGTTGGTGATTACGTGCCCGCCACGCCCAACCCTCTCTCATAAAGATCATCTGGTAGTTCTCGAGTCACACATCTTGCTATGTCACTTGTTATTTGTGATTTCATCCCGCTGGTTTGAAGATTGACACGCATGCGGCCTGGACGGGCTTCTTCACGTAATCACCAACGTAACTCCTCATAAAATCAAGATCAAAATTCAAACTGGTAAGTTCTTATTTAATCTTACTATTAAATCATTCCTCTCTCAACCTTGGTTCTCAATCTGGTTCTTGACTACTCTGGGTAAAAGTAAGTAAGTAAGTAAGTAAGTTTATTGGCCAAGTATTCACATACAAGGAATTTGCCTTGGTGCTCCGCCCACAAGTAACAACATGACATTCAGTGACAGTTACGAATGACACAGAAAACACTAAATATTAATAATAATAATAAAACATTAATGATAAAACACCATTGATCAAGCATGTGAACCAACAAAATACCAGATCAAAGGAAGGCTACAGATTTTTGGCTGTTGAGTAGAGCAACTACTCGTGGATAAAAACTGTTTTTATGTCTGGCTGTGGCAGCTTTGACAATCTGGAGTCGCCTTCCAGAGGGAAGTGATTCAAAGAGTTTGTGGCCAGGGTGAGAGAGGTCAGAGATGATCTTGCCCGCTCGCTTCCTGGCCCTTGCAGTGTACAGTTCATCAATGGAGGGAAGGTTGCAGCCAATAACTTTCTCTGCTGATCGGACGATTCGCTGCAGCCTCCGGGTGTCGTGCTTGGTGGCTGAGCCAAACCAGACCATGATGGAGAAGGTGAGAACAGACTCTACGATGGCCGTGTAGAATTGGACAATCATTACCTATGGCAGATTGCGCTTCCTCAGCTGCCGCAGGAAGTACATCCTCTGTTGTGCCTTTTTGACTGTGGAGTCGATGGTAGCCCCCCACTTAAGGTGGATGATGGTTCCCAGGAACTTAAAAGACTACGCAGATGTGATTCTGTGCATAAGACTCAGTGCATTCACCCTACTTATTCTCCTTATAACATTATACACCTCCATAAGCTCAATCCTTATCCTCCTGCACTACAAGGAATAAAGTCCCAGCTTGCCCAACCTTTTGCTGTAGGTCGTCTATTTCCTTTTCTCCAGAGATGCTGCCTGACCCGTTGAATTACTCAATGTTTTTGTGTCTATATTCGGTTTAAACCAGCATCCTTGTCTCACAAATCTGATTGAGTTTTTTGAAGATCAAAAATGTCGATGAGGGCAGAGGGTAGATGTTGTATATACTGTATGGACTTCAGCAAAGCATTCGACAAAGTTCCACATGGTAGGCTGCTCTGGAAGTTTAGATCGCATGGGATCCAAGGAGAGATAGCTGAATGGATAGAAAATTGGTTTCATGGAAGGAAGCATGGGTTGCTGGTGGAAGGTTGCTTCTCAGAATGGAGACCTGTGACTAGTGGTGTGCCTCAGGGTTCGGTTCTGGGCCCGTTACTGTTTGTCATCTATATCAATGATTTGGATGAAAACATTCTAGGAAGTCTAACATGTGCAGGACCGACACAGTGAATGGTAGGGCTCTGGGGAGCGTTGTAGAGCAGAGGCATCTAGTGGTGCAGGTGAATGGCTCCTTGAAGGCATAGTCACCGGGAGCTAGGGTGGTCAAAAAGGCTTTTGGCACTTTGGCCTTCATCAGTCAGAGTATTGGGTATAGAAGTTTGGAGGTCATGTTGCAGTTGTACAAGATATTGGTGAGTATTGTGTTCAGTTCAGGGCACCATGTTGTAGGAAAGATGTTGTCAAGCTGGAAAGGGTACAGAGAAGATTTACAAGGATGTTGCCAGGCCAGGAGGGTCTGGGCTATCGGGAGAGGTTGAGTAGGCATGTACTTGGAGTGCAGGAAGATGAGGTGTGATCTCATTGAGGTGTATAAAATCATGAGAGGAATAGATCGGGTAGATGCACAGAGTCTCTTGCCCAAAGTCCCTTGCTCGGTGAATCGAGGACCAGAGGACATAGGTTTAAGGTGAAGGGGAAGAGATTTAATAGGAATCCGAGGGGTAACTTTTACACACAAAGGGTGTTCTTTTTCTTCTTCTTCTTGTGTGTGGCGTGCACAGCCTAAAGTTGTAGGACAACTTGTTCAGTTTGATAGAAACATGGAAACATAGAAATTAGGTGCAGGAGCAGGCCATTCGGCCCTTCGAGCCTGCACCGCCATTCAATATGATCATGGCTGATCATCCAACTCAATATCCTGTACCTGCCTTCTCTCCATACCCTCTGATCCCTTCAGCCACAAGGGCCACATCCAACTCCCAACTGGCCTCAACTACTTTCTGTGGCAGAGAATTCCACAGATTCACCACTCTCTGTGTGAAAAACGATTTTCTCATCTCGGTCCTAAAAGACTTCCCCCTTATCCTTAAACTGTGACCCCTTGTCCTGGACTTCCCCAACATCGGGAACAATCTTCCTGCATCTAGCCTGTCCAACCCCTTAAGAATTTTGTAAGTCTCTATAAGATCCCCCCTCAATCTTCTAAATTCCAGCGAGTACAAGCCGAGTCTATCCAGTCTTTCTTCATATGGAAGTCGTGCCATCCCAGGAATCAGTCTGGTGAACCTTCTCTGTACTCCCTCTATGGCAAGAATGTCTTTCCTCAGATTAGGAGACCAAAACTGTACGCAAAACTGTTGATCTTCTGTTTGTGCACGCCAGGTTGATTGCATTCATCGAAACAGGATGGACCACGTGAAGGTTGCAATCTCCCACCCCAACAAAGGGTGGTGGGTGTATGGAACAAGCTGTCAGAGAGGTAGTTGAGGCAGGGACTATCCCAACATTTAAGAAACAGTTAGACAGGTACATGGATAGGACAGTTTGGAGGGATATGGGCCAAATGTGGGCAGGTGGGACCAGTGTTGCTGGGACATGTTGGCCAGTGCGGGCAAGTTGGGCCGAAGGGCCTGTTTCCACACTGTATCACTCTATGACTCTCTCTGCAGTTTCTTCCTTAAGAGCTTCTACTTTAAGAGCTGGTTTGACCTTGGGTCGTTGGGAGGTGCAGTGGGCTTGAAGAGGTTTATTGTCCTGGTGAAATTCGGAAGTCACAGATCTCAAGGGCCACCAGCTGTGCACCCAGTGAATGGGAGAGACCACCAAGACACCAGCTGCCAAGTCTGGGTGGCACAGAGGCGCTGATGTAGAGTTGTAGCCTTACAGCGCGTACAACGCCAGAGACCCGGGTTCAATCCTAGCTACGGGATCCGTCTGAACACAGTTTGTACGTTCTCCCCATGACCTGTGTGGGTTTTCTCCGAGATCTTCGGTTTCTTCCCACACTCCAAAGACATTTAGCTTTGTAGGTTCATTGGCTTGGTGTAAGTGTAAATCATCCCTAGTGTGTGTAGGAGAGTGTTAGTGTGCAGGGATTGCTGGTCGGTTCGGACTCGGTGGGCTGAAGGACCTGTTTACTCACTGCAACTCTAAACTAAACTAAACTAAACTAAAGGGTCTCAATCCAAAACGTCACCCATTCCTTCTCTCCAGTGATGCTGCCTGTCCCGCTGAGTGACTCCAGCATTTTATGTCTGAGCAGTGGGATGGGACACAGTTCATAAGTGATTGGAGCGAGTCTACTCAATCTTGGCTGATCTATCTCTCCCTCTCAACCCCATTCTCCTGCCTTCTCCCCATAACCCCTGACACCCGTACTAATCAAGAATCTATCTACCTCTTAAAAATACCCATTGACTTGGCCTCCACAGCCTTCTGTGGCAAAGAATTCAACTGATT
>CM069154.1:8398535-8438535 GCA_035221665.1 Okamejei kenojei
AACAGCCCCCCCTCCCCTTCCTCCATTCCCATTCCTCCTCTTCTCCCTCTCACCCTCTCTCCCTCTCTCCCGTCCCTCTCTCTCTCACCTCTCTCCCTGCTCCCCCCTCCCTTCTCCTTCCCATTCCTCCGTCTCCCCTCTCTCCCTCCCTCACTCCCTCTCTCCCTCCATCCCTCTTTAACTTCCTCCTTTCCCTCCTCCCCCCCCCCCTCTCCTGTCGGTGCTAATCCCACCCCTATGGCTTGGCGGCCAAATAACCTGCAAAACTCTGCAACACTCAGCAAGTAACGAGAGACGCACCCACTGGGAGGCAGTGACTGGGCTGCATTCCTCGCAGTTCATTCAATAATTGTTGCTGATTTATTTGTGTGTGGTGTGTGGGGGGGGGGGGGGGGGTAGGTGGTGGAGTAGGAATGAGTGACGTTTCAGATCGAGACCCTTCTTCAGTCTGATGTCAGGGGAGTGGGCTGACATCAGTCTGAAGAAGGGTCTCGACCCAAAACGTCACCCATTCATTCCTTCTCTCCAGAGATGCTGCCTGTCCCGCTGAGTTACTCCAGCATTTCCCCCCGCGCCCACTTGGATTTCCCCACCCCCAAACCAGCGCCCTACATGAGATGGAGTGGAATATATTTGTTATCGATTTGGTGCAATTTACTGAAGCAGCTGGGAATGGAAACACCCTGCGCTATCGTGCTATCTTTACCCACTTGATTATATTCTACAAAAAAATAATATATTTTGCTGGAGCTCTGTGCCTGGGTTGTAGTGGAGAGGAGGGGCGTTCACGGCAGGCCTATTCATAAATCGCCTTTGAGGATGACCAGATCCATTCACGTTAAGCACCGCAGTGCACAACCAGAATCCAGCGACATTTAGCAAGCGGGTCACACACGGGTGGAAAGACGTTGAGAAAATGCAACAACAAAAAAAATCTGCAGATATATTTGTTTGACTTTAGTTTATTGTCAAGTGTATCGAGGTCCATGTGCAAAGCTTTTGCTGTGTGCTGACCGGTCAGCAGATAGACAATACGTGATTACAATCGTGCAGTCCGCAGTGTACAGGTACACGATACAGGGGATAACGTGAATAACGCTTCGTGCAATAACGCTTCGTCCGGTAATTGACGTGCTTGTTTGATTGCAAACCAGTCTTTTTAGTTTGGCTTAGAGATACAGGCCCTTTGGCCAACCGAGTCCGCACCGACCAGCGATCCCCGCACATTACCACTGTCCTACACTCAGGACAATTTTTTACACTTATACCAAGCCAATTAACCTACAAACCTGTACGTCTTTGGAGTGTCGGGGGTCGCGGGGAGAAGGCAGGAGAATGGGGTTAGGACGGAGAGATAGATCAGCCCTGATTGAATGGCAGAGTAGACTTGATGGGGCCGAATGGCCTAATTCTGCTCGAATCTCATGACCTTAGTGTGGGAGGAAACCGAAGATAGAAACATAGAAACATAGAAATTAGGTGCAGGAGCAGGCCATTCGGCCCTTCGAGCCTGCACCGCCATTCAATATGATCATGGCTGATCATCCAACTCAGTATCCTGTACCTGCCTTCTCTCCATACCCCCTGATCCCTTCAGCCACAAGGGCCACATCCAACTCCCTCTTAAGATCTTGTAGAAAACCCACGCGGTCACGGGGAGAACGCACAAACTCCGCACAGACAGGCACCCGTAGTCAGGACCGAACCCGGGTCTCTGGCGCAGTATGCACCGTAAGGCAGCATCTCTACCACTGCGCCACCGTGCCGCCCTAGTTCCCGCTGTGGAGGCCCCCGTTGATTTAATTCCTCACTCGAGCAGAACCGCACCGTTTCTGATCTCGGTGTCACGCGTGAGCCGCAGATGCCCCACGGATGGTGTATACCTGCGCCCACTCTCGATCCTCCTCCAGCCATTGCAAGAAGCCACACTACCCCTGCTTCCCCCCCCCCCCACTGAAAATCTGGGTCAGGTGGGGATTTAGACGCAAGGAACTGCAGGTGCTGGATTACGGAGGAAAAAAGACACACAACATGCTGGAGTAACACACCGGGTCAGGCAGCATCCCTGGAGATAGACACAGAGTACTGGAGTAACTCAGCGGGTCAGGCAGCATCTCTGGACAATAGACAATAGGTGCAGGGATAGGCCATTTGGCCCCTCGAGCCAGCACCGCCACTCAATGTGTTCATGGCTGATCATCCACAATCAGTACCCCGTTCCTGCCTTCTCCCCATATCCCCTGACTCCGCTATTTTTAAGAGCCCTATCTAGCTCTCTCTTGAAAGCATCCAGAGAACCGGCCTCCACTGCCCTCTGAGGCAGAGAATAGAAACAGAGTGCTGGAGTAACTCCTGCATTTTGTGGCCTTCTGTCATTTTTTTTTCTTTGATAAGACTGCTGTGCAACACCTTGGGATATTTTGCTTTGCTAAAGCCACTCCACTAATGGAAATTATTGACGCTAATATTTCTGAAAGGCAAGGTGGTTGGCAGGAGATTTATTTATCATTGTCATTGTTTCAGGGAAGTGGTGGTAAAATATTCTAGTGGTCAAATGTAAGAGGAAGGTATATTATTGATGGCAAGACCTTTAACAGCTTGGATGTACAGAGGGATGGATCCTGGAGTCCAGGTCCATAGCTCTCAGAAAATAGCCACACAACGCAGAGGACACAGGTTTGATGTGAGGGGGGAAAATATTTAATTAGAGTCTGAGGGGTAACTTTTTCACACAACGGGCGGTGGGTGCGTGGAACGAACTGCCAGAGGAGGCAGTTGAGGCAGGTACTATCGCAATGTTTAAGAAACATTTAGACAGGTACATTGATAGGACAGGTTTAGTGGGATATGGGCCAAGAGCAGACAGGTGGGACTGGTGTAGATGGGACATGTTGGTTAGTTGGGCCGAAGGATCTGTTTTCGTGCTGAAAGCCGCTATTACAGCGGGGACTCGCAGGAGTCCAGCCATAAACTAAGCGGATACAAGTTGTGCGCTTGAGATGCGTTTTAATCAGTGAGATACAGCTCCCTACTCCTCAAATGGGCACAGGTGTTGCCCGACCTTAAATACCCTTAAGGGTCAACCCCGTGACCTGCGCCTCCCGCACCGAGGCACCTAACTCCTCCCTCCAGAGCCGAGGGTTCGCTCTGCCAGTGGCCTACCACCAGGTGCCGCCACACTACGACTCTGTGGGTAGAGAGGTAAAGAGGGTGCGTGGTATGTCTCCATTTATTGATTGGGCCGTTGGTTATAAGAGTCATGAAGTCGTGATGTAGAATCACAGCATTTGGTTACGCAGTTCTGGTTGTGCGGCCATCACAGGAAGCAAGGAGGCTTTGGAGAGATTGCTGAAGAGAGTTACCACAGTGGTAAATGGTAAATGGTTGAGCCTGAAGAAGGGTCTCGGCCTAAAACGTCACCGTTCCTCTCTCCAGAGATGCTGCCTGTCCCGCTGAGTTACTCCAGCATTTTGTGTCAATGCAGTGGGGAATGGGACCAGTTCATAACACCATTTTGTGTCTATCGTCTGGTTACCACAATGAAGTTTGGATTGGAGGGTATTAGCTACATGGAGAGGTTTGGACAGACTTGGGGATAGTTTCCTTAGAATGCTGGAGGTTGAGTGGGGCCCCTTTGGACTTAAAACCTTTAGAGATTATAGCGCAGAAACAGGCCAAATAAATGTCCATATGCGCTGTGTCCAAGGATATGATGCTGAGGCTTTGTCAGGCACTGGTGAGGCCACACTTGGAGTATTGTGAGCAGTTTTGGGCCCCATATCTGAGGAAGGATGTGCTGGCTCTGGAGAGGGTCCAGAGGAGGTTTACTAGAACGATCCTGGGATGATTGAGTTAACGTGAGGAGCGTATGAAAGCTCTGGGCCTGTACTCGCTGGAGTTTAGAACGATGAGGGGGGATCTCATTGAATCCTAACGGATAAAGGAAGGCCTTGATAGAGTGGTTGTGGAAATGATGTTTCCAGTACTGGGGGGGGGGGGTCTCGAAACAATGGGCACAGCTTCAGAATAAAAGAAGGTACCTTCAAAATAGGGATGAGGTGGAATTTCTTCAGCCAGAGGGTGGTGAATCTGAGGAATTCATTGCCGCCAACAGCTGTGGGAGCCGACAATGGGCGTTTCTAAGGTGGAGATTGACAAGTTCTTGATCAGAAAGAGTGTCAAAGGTTACGGAGATAAGGCAAGAGAATGGGGTTGAGGGGGAAAAATAGATTAGCCACAATTGAATGGCAGGGTCGACTGAATGGGCTGAATGGCCTAATTCTGTTCCTATGTCTTCTGGTCCACCATTTTCCAATATCTGTTCCGCTGATTACAATGTTAGAAAAAAAACTCTATAGGACATTAAATATGCAATGCCTCCCATAAATCCACGTTGAATCTGCTGAAACCTATTATCTTCTAAGTGCCCAGTTGGTGCAACTTTTGACGATCGATTCAGACGCAATTTGTTCTTACCGGTGATGTTAGACCAGCTCTTCTGTAGTCACGTGTGGTTTTTTTTTTCCTCTTTATTTTCTGTAGTGGCCGTGCATTCACAATAATGTCGTGGCAGTTGTTAGGTATTCTATAATTAGGGAGGTAGGCAGAGTCTTCTGTAGGCACGAGCCAGCTCCCCGAGGGGCGTGCAGCGTCGGGGGACTGGAATACAAAAACAGGGGTGTAATGCTGAGGCTCTATAAGGTGCTTCGTCAGGCCGCATTTGGAGTGTCATGAACAGTTTTGGGCCCCGTTTCTGAGGAAGGATGATGTACTGGCTCTGGAGAGGGTCCAGAGGAAGTGATCCCAAGAATGAGAGCGTTTGATGGCACTGGTGCCCGCTGGAGTTTAGAAGGACGAGGGGGGGGTGGGGGGGAGACCTCATTGAAACTTGCCGAATAGTAAAAAGGTTTGGATAGAGTGGATGTGGAGAGGATGTTTCCACTGGTGGGAGAGTCTAGAACCAGAGGTCATAGCCTGAGAATTAAAGGATATTCCTTTAGAAAGATGAGGAGGAATTTACTCTGTCAGAGTGCAGTGAATCTGTGGAATTCAAGCCACAGTAGGCTGTGGAGGCCAAATCAATGGATATTTGTAAGGCAGATAGATAGATTCTTGATTAGTACGGGTGTCTGGGGTTACGGGGAGAAGGCAGGAGAATGGGCTTAATATAAGGAAAGATAGATCATAGACATAGAAACATAGAAATCGAAGAAAAAATAGGTGCAGGAGTAGGCCATTCGGCCCTTTGAGCCAGCACCGCCATTCAATATGATCATGGCTGATCATCTAAAATCAGTGCCCCGTTCGTGATTTTTCCCAATGTCCCTTGATTCCATTAGCCATAAGAGCTAAATCTAACTCCCTCTTGAGAACATCCAGTGAATTGGCCTCCACTGCCTTCTGTGGCAGAGAATTCGCCAAATGAATGGCGGGGTAGACTTGAAGGACCAATGGCCTAATTCTGCTCCTAACACTTATGAACCTCTGGATATCATAAGGCATCTGCAAAGTGATTTGGAACAGTGGAGATAATACCCAGTTGCATTTAGTTTATTTTTAAATAGATAGCAGAAGTAGGAACAGGGAGGAAATCATGTTTGGAGGCACATAGGCATTTAGAGGTCCAATTATTACGCAGGTTTGACAGATTCTTGGTTAGTTCTGGGCCTGTCCCACTTGGGCGATTTTCTGGGGCGACTACAGGCGCAAAATGTTCAACATGTTGAAAAATGTTTGGAGGCAGTGGCGACAATTTTGGCTGTCGTAGGTTGTCGCCAGGTGTCGTAGGTTGTCGCCAGTGTCGTAGGTGAATTCCATTTTAAAACTAGTCCCTGGCAGTCGCCCAAAAGAATCGCTTAAGTGGGACAGCAAAACTTATCTCGCCATTATTAGGGTATCAATGGTCAAGGGGAGCAGTCAGGAGAATGGGGTTGAGTTTAGCTTAGTTTGGCCCACTGAGTCTGCACCGACCAGCGATTGTCCCCTCAATACACACATAAATAATTTTACACCGAACTATGCTATAACTCACTATCTATACACTAAGGACATCATATATAACTATTTACAATATGATTAGTACGGGTGTTAGGGGTGAGGGGGAGAGGGGGGGGGGCAGGACAATGGGGTTGAGAGATAATCATTTGGGGAAAGATAGATCAGCCATGATTGAATGGGGGGAGTAGAAGCGATGGGCCGTAAATGGCTTGAACGATTCATTTCAAAACATAAGGAACTCATGAGTTCGTTTTTGAGAATAATAATGATGATTCTATTTGATTATGATGACGCTAGGAACAACAATCTTGCTTTTAACATCAGTAAAAGCAAAGCAAAACTCTCTGATTGTTGACTTTTAGAAAAGGAGCCTCAAACTTGACTTAGAAACATAGAAACATAGAATATAGGTGCAGGAGGCCATTCGGCCCCTTCGAAACAGCACCGCCATTCAATGTGATCATGGCTGATCATCCCCCAATTAGTGCCCCGTTCCTGCCTTTTCCCATATCCCCTGACTCCGCTAACTTTAAGAGGTCTATCTAGCTCGTCATAGAGTCATGGAGTCATAGTCATAGAGTGATACAGTGTGGAAACAGGCCCTTCAGCCCAACCTGCCCACACTGGCCAACATGTCCCAGCTGCACTAGTCCCACCTGCCCGCGTTTGGTCCATATCCCTCCAAACCTCTCCTATCCATGTACCTGTCTAACTGTTTCTCAAACATTGGGATAGTCCCTGCCTCAACTACCTCCTCTGGCAGCTCGTTCCATACACGCACCACCCCTTGTGTTTAATTCTCATATGTGCTGAAATGGAATAATGAGATCCTCGCCATGTTTTACGGACTGCGGGATGTACAATTTTCCTTTTGCTGTTTAAATCAAATCTTACCTTAACCACTCTTAAGTAAGTAATGGGCAGAGACAATAGTTTCATTCCTCTTGGAGGTTACCATCGTTTGCAATTTCACTAATTCCTGTCAAGGACTTTTCGGGATAATACTTCCCATGGTAACTGAAAACTTCAGTTTATGGTTTTTTTTAACATATGGCATTGAAATGTAACCAGCTTGGGGCATTGTAAACTCTGACATCTGTTGTTCAGTCTTCCCCATTGAAGCACTTGAAGTGTAAATGACAAAGTGTGGTCAGCAGCAGATGGATCCCGCATATATATATATATATTATTGCAGTCGCTCGGTAACCATGTGAACCATCTACTTAACCATTCACTAAACCATCTTATCAGCAACCAGGGAGCGGCCCTGAGCTACGACCTACTATAAACATGTTTAAGAAGGAACTGCAGATGCTGGAAAAATCGAAGGTAGACATAAATGCTGGAGAAACTCAGCGGGTGAGGCAGCATCTATGGAGCGAAGGAATAGGTGACGTTTCGGGTCGAGGCCCTTCTTCAGACTGATGTGGAGGGGGGGCGGGAAGAAGAAAGGAAGAGGCGGAGACAGTAGGCTGTGGAGAGATGGGAAGGGGAGGGGAAGGAGGGAGAAAGCAAGGACTACCTGAAATTGGAGAAGTCAATGTTCATACGGCTGGGGTGTAAACTGCCCAAGCGAAATATGAGGTGCTGCTCCTCCAATTGGACCTAAACCTTCTATAAACATGTGTAATAACTCAGGATCTGTGCATGAGTATAAGTTGTTTATATAGTAAACACACAGAGCTCAAATACAGAGGTGTTATAAGCTGATGCTCAACAACGAATCGAACTAGAGGCTGGACGAACAGACTAGATAATATGAGACACTCAACCAGGTGACTGTTTGAGTACACAGTGGTATGCAGTAACATGGTTCAGGACAAATAATACTGACTGATGTACACCTACCTCATTGGAGACTCTCGGACCAGCTTTAATCGGACTTTATCTCACACTCAATGTCATTCCCTTCATCGTGTGTGTTCAGTGTGGCTCAATTGTAATCGTGCATCGTCTTATCACCCCGAAGTTAAACATTCATCTGGCATTGGAATTGGAATACGTTATTGTCACATGTGACAAGGCACGGTGAAATTCTTTTTGCTTGCGCACACAAGGTATACAAATAGCGGCCACCTTAGGGGGCTGACGTCGTCACCAAGTACAACGGCTCCTCCTTTGTTCTCCCCCCTCAATCCCCCCCCCGTGATCCTCCCTCACGGCGCCCCCCCCCCCCCCCCCCACCCCCCCACACCGGGACCTCCATGGATCTCCCCCCTCCGGTGCATCTGTAGGTTTTCACTAGGAGGAAAATGCAGGAGCAAAACTCACTGAGTTCGATTTTTGGTTGGTTTGAATAATTCTGTTTATAGTTCAGAAAAATATCAGAACTGGCGCCGGACTGTTGAATGGCAGGAAAACAATTCTGGAAAAACCATGAATAAACATCTGTTTCGGGTGATCGGTTTGCATTCAATGATTAGGAAATGGAACCAAAGGTGTGAGACCAGTCTATTTGCAGGAACATAACTGCCCTGGCACAACCATCGTTTCTGCCTGTTTCTTTAGCTTTATGGGCTTGTCCCACTTTCACAACCTAATTCGCGACCTCTGCCGAGTTTGCCTTTGAATCATACTCGCAGCATGGTCGTCATGCGGTCGTAGGTAGGTCGTAGGAGGTCGTGATGCTAGTCGTAGGTACTCGTGGCATCAAGTAGGTCGGGGCGTTTTTCTAGCCTGATGAAAAATGTCCACGATTACAAAAGGTTGTGAATTAGGTCGTGAAAGTGGGACAGGCTCTTTAGAGACACAGCGCTGAAACAGGCCCGTCAGCCCACCGGGTCCGCACCGACCAGCGATCCCCGCAGGTTAAAGGACCTGTCCCACTGTACAAGCTAATTCAAGAGTTCTCCCGAGTTTCCCCTGATTCGAGCTCGGAGAATTACGGTAATAGCCGCTCGTAGGTACTCGGGGCTCTCGTGGACATTTTTCAACATGTTGAAAAATCTTCACGAGTCTTCACAAGCTTACCGCGTTTCCCGAGTACCTGCCGTTAGTGTTACGAGCCGCTAAGAGACGTCCCCAGCTCCGACATAACCGCTACGTGCTTACCACGAGTTTGATTTTTTTATTAAACTGTCTCAAATTGGTTGAACACACAACTTGTAATTCGTGAAAATCAATATCGAATTTGAATGGCTGTGACTCAGGCTAATGCCAGGCATTTGATAATTGACAGGTTCGTTTCAGGCATTCTTGCTTTTTCAAGGCTGGTGCTGTTTTGGGTCAATAAATTAAATAGATACAATTGTGGATTTGTGCAGCTTGCAGTCCGCTGTGGCCTACTGCTGATATATTTGACTGATAAATTTATTATAAATTGAAATGAATACGTAGGTCCGTACACACACAGTAGCTCAGCTGGCGAGAATGTTTATCCCAAATGACCCATGACCTGGGCATGCGCAGTTGTAACATCAGTCTGAAGAAAGGTCTGAAGAAATGTCCCGCTGAGTTACTCCAGCATTTTGTGTCTATCTTCGATTTAAACCAGCATCTGCAATTCTTTCCAGGTTTCAAGGTCAGTTTATTATTGTCACATGTACCAATTTTACTTCGGAGTCACGTGAGTGATTCCGTGAAGAAGACCCGCCAGGCCGCATACGCACCAGTACGTCAGCCGCATTGGCGCAAGCACTAGACTGGCAGGACAGAGCTCCTGCCAGTGGTAAGTTAAACCTAAAATGTAAGTTCAGTTTTTTACTTACCAGGGTTTTTCAGGCAGGAGCCTCTTTTCACAGAGGTTTTTCCTGCCAGTTTCGCAGCCCGACGAGTTGCCGGTTATGGACTGTGGGGAAACCCCATTCCGACCGCGGATAACTGGCAAAATTGATCGGGTTGCGGGGTAAGGAGCCGCTAACAGTACAGTCAGCGGCTCCAAGCCTGCGGGGATGCCGTTGGAACGGCAAGAAATTCAAACAGAGTCGCTGACAGTGGGGTCAGCGGCTCCCAGCCTGTGGGGATAGAAACATAGAAAATAGGTGCAGGAGTAGGCCATTCGGCCCTTCGAGCCTGCACCGCCATTCAATATGATCATGGCTGATCATCCAACTCAGTATCCTGTACCTGCCTTTTCTCCATACCCCCTGATCCCTTTAGCCACAAGGGCCACATCTAACTCCCTCTTAAATATAGCCAATGAACTGGCCTCAACTACCTTCTGTGGCAGAGAATTCCACAGACTCACCACTCTCGGTGTGAAAAATGATCTTCTCATCTCGGTCCTAAAAGACTTCCCCTTTATCCTTAAACTGTGACCCCTTGTTCTGGAGTTCCCCCAACATCGGGAACAATCTTCCTGCATCTAGCCTGTCCAACCCCTTAAGTATTTTGTAAGTCTCTATAAGATCCCCCCTCAATCTCCTAAATTCCAGCGAGTTTGAACGGCAAGGAAGCAACGCAAGGAGTTACTGACAGTGGGGTCAGTGGCTCACAGACGTTGGTCCCCAGGCAAGGAATTAAATGGGTACTCATTCAGCCCTATTTGGACTCGGGTGAGTCGGGCTATAAAGGGTTTCCCCTTATAATTAAATGTATGCATTTTATAGTTTTTTTGTTTGTTAAGTGTTAATGTTACATTTAATACGGTACAGATTACTGACGTTTTCCAGTTCATTTTAAATGGTATTTGACAATAATTCAGTTATAGAGACACTACAGCTGCAACATAAGGGAACTACGCTGTCGGGTTCAACTCGGATATTGAGTTGTTAAAAGATCTTGACACAAGTTCTCCCACTACAAGATTATGCAGTTGGTTATTGTAAATGTGTAAACATTACTTCACCAAGGGGTTCCAGCTGCATCCTTAGTTATGACACTAATATCAGCACAATATACGGCAAACATTGCAAAAGCTGTGGCTAGATAGGATGGAATTGGCTGCTGGTGCCATTACATTTTACATTCTGGTCTACACAAGCAGAACAGACGGGGGTGGCATGATTTAAGATCATTTTGGATACCCCACGGTCTCGCGTCTATGTTATCAAGGCCACCAGAATCCTAAGAAGTATGGAATCAGCATTGTTTATTAGTAAACAAACATCTACACTAAGGTAGGTCGCAGACTATTTCAAGGTGGCTGCAGCAGGTTCTGGGTTATACAGATATCAACACTGACAATTGTATATCCTATTCCACCAGGTGAGCATCAACGTCAGCGTATCATTTAGATAGTGTGTTTACATCTCTTTCCACTAGGGCAGCAGCTATGTCGGCGGCCAAGGCGAGGGACGTGCCCGTCGATCATATTTTGGCGGCCGCCGGATGGGCAAATGAGCTGATGTTTCAGTATTTCTATCATCGGCCGATTGCCAATCCAGGGCTGTTTGCCAAAGCTATTTTAAGTTCTGTTTAAAGTGCCCTGGGATAGAGGGGCACTGTTGTTTGTTTATATTTTTTAAATAAACTTTATTACTACTAATGCATTAATTTCTCATTCGAGTCAATCACTGCAGTGGGATGCCGAGATTTGTAATCTGCAGCATGAAATCACAAAGCTTTGAACTCTTCACGGAATCACTCACGTGACTCCGAAGTAAAATAGTAAGATTAAATGTGAACTTACCAGTTTGAAGTTTGATTTTGATTTTATGAGGAGTTACGTTGGTGATTACGTGACTGCCACGCCCAACCCACTCTCATAGAGGGTCATATGGTAGTTCTCGAGTCACGCATCTTACTATATCACTTTGGTGTTGTTATTTGTGATTTCATGCCGCTGCTTTGAAGATTGGTGCGCATGCGGCCTTGCGGGCCTTCTTCACGTAATCACCAACGTAACTCCTCATAAAATCAAGATCAAACTTCAAACTGGTAAGTTCTCATTTAATCTTACTATTAATGTACAGTGAAACCCCTACGCATGATATTAGGGGCAACAGAGATACAGTCAATGGAAGGTTAGCAGATGGATTTTTAAGCAGAGTGAACAGCATCGAATGACACGTTGCCTCAGAGTGGTTGCATCCAGCTCCTATTTTATGTCCCAATGCTGAGAGCCTTTCATTTTGAGAAACTTTAAACTTAAAGGGCCTGCCCCACTTAGCTGTCATTTGCGCCTCATTTAGGCGTCATATGTAAAATAGGTTGACGCGTCGTTACGAGCGACATTGCACAAAAATCACGCGTTGCGCACTAATCACGCACTAATCATGCCTTCTGGTGCGCGTGACGTCATTAGAATACCATGTGGCGCGCGGCGACGCATGGTTACGCACGGTGACGTAACCATGCGTCACCATACGATACACGTGAGACATCGGGACGCAGCGTGCGGCGCCAATGCGTCAGCGTGCGTACGCGATACGTCACGCAGGTGGTGCACGAGGAGTTCGTACAGGACGAAAACCTGGAGCGCCGCACGATACCGCACGCATCTCCACACTCCACGCCTCTCCATGCGCCCGTCCCGCGCAACCCACACGCTAACGTGCGTCACTACGCGTCAACCTATTTTACATATGACGCGTAAATGAGGCGCAAATGACGGCCAAGTGGAACAGGCCCTTTAGGGCAGTAAAGTGTCACAGGGGTAGAGTTGCCACCTCATGGCGCCAGAGACCCGTGTTCGATCCTGACCACGGGCGCTGTCTGTACGGAGTTTGTATGTTCTGCCCGTGACCTGCGTGGGCTTTCTCCGAGATCTTCGGTTTCCTCCCACACTCCAAAGACGCGCAGGTTTGCCGGTTAATGGACTTCTGTAAAATTGGCCCAGGTGGGTCGGATGGAACCGGGGTACAGTGATCGCTGGTCGGCGCGGTCTCGTCGGGCTGAAGGGCCTGTTTCTACGCTGTATCTCTAAACTAAACTAAACTAGACTGGACGAGAGAGTCTTGAAGCTGACCCAACATACTGGCTAGCATTTATGTTTACAGCACAGAAAAATATATTCTAATTTGCCATTGAATGGTATTGTTGTGTAAGTTGACGAACATTCTCGCAAGCCTCCTCTGGACCCTCTCCAGAGCCAGCACATCCTTCCTCAGATATGGGGCCCAAAATTGCTCTCAATATTCCAAATGCGACCTGACCAGCCCCTTATAGAGCCTCAGCATTACATTCCTGTTTTTTGTTTTCTGGCCCTCACGAAATAAAGTAGCTGTTCTGCTACTCCACCATGCTGCCCTAACTAACGAGTCAATACCGTGGTAAAAGCTAGCTTCTTCCAGCTTCGGACGATAGCTAAAATAAAACAATTCCTCCAGTTTGATGACCTCGAAATCCATACATTTATCTCCTCCCGCCTAGATTACTGCAACTCCCTCTTCACTGGCATCAGCCAA
Organism: Okamejei kenojei; assembly: GCA_035221665.1. Lineage (NCBI taxonomy): Eukaryota > Metazoa > Chordata > Chondrichthyes > Rajiformes > Rajidae > Okamejei > Okamejei kenojei. The sequence goes on from CM069154.1 coordinate 8,411,819, forward strand.
TCTTCCCTGTCCCGCCTGCAACTGGTCCAAAACGCCGCAGCGAGACTGCTGACGGGCACCCGAAAAAGGGACCACATCACCCCGATCCTGGCCTCTCTCCACTGGCTCCCTGTGCGGTTCCGAATACATTTCAAGACCCTCCTCTTTGTCTACAAAGCCCTCAATGGGCTTGCCCCCACCTACATTAAAAGTCTTCTCACCCACTACACCACATCCAGGTCCCTCAGATCGGCCGACTTGGGGGTTGCTGAACGTCCCGCGGTCTAGGCGTAAGCTCAGGGGCGACCGACCGCGCCTTTGCGGTCGCAGCTCCTAGACTGGAACAGCATCCCCCTCCCCATTAGAACTGCCCCCTCCATCAACTCCTTTAAGTCTAGTCTAAAAACATATCTGTTCTCCCAAGCCTTTCCTGACGTCCTCTGAGCGAGGGCTATCTGTATATATGTATGTAGCCTGCTTGTGTATACGACTCTTGTAACAAATGTAAAGCACTTTGGTCAACGAGAGTTGTTTTTTTAATGTGCTATAAATATAAATATGACTTGACTTGACTTAACTCTGAAGACCAAATGATGCCTGGTTGGATGCCTGCCACAGTGTTAAAATAGGACTGTATGGTGATGGTATCGCAATGATACCATTGTAATTATTCAGTACTCTGTTAATTCAATTCCTTTCTTTAGGTCTCTGCACTTCCTTCTGTTTCAGACTCTATGGTATCTATTGGCTCAGTTGCCTGATTAAATATTTAGTGACTATTTTTCACTGGTCATTGAAAAGTAATTCTCAATGCTTTTGGTGTGAATTGATTTTCAAAGCTGCAGTGGATTTATTTTGACCAGATCACGGGTGGATGAGTTCATAAATTCACAAGTCGTAGGAGCAGAATTAGGCCATTCGGCCCATCGAGTCTACTCCACCATTCAATCATGGCTGATCTATCTTTCCCTCCCAACCTCATTCTCCTGCCTTCTCCCTGAAACCTTTGACATTCGTATGAAGCAAGAATCTGTCAATCTCTTCTTTAGAAACACCCAATGATTTGGTCTCCACGGCCGTCTATGGCAATGAATTCCACAGATTCACCACCCTCTGACTAAAGAAATTCCTCCTCCTCTTCTTTCACAAGTTATGTCCTTTTATTCTGAGGCTGTGCCCTCTGGTCCTAGACTCTCTCGCCAGTGGAAACATCCTCTCCACATCCACCCTATGCAGGCCTTTTACTATTTGGTAAGTTTCAATCAGGTCCCCCCTCATTCTTCTAAACTCCAGCGAGTACAGGCCCAGTGCCATTAACTGCTCATCATACGTTAGCCCAATCATCTCTGGGTTCATTCTGGTAAACCTCCTCTGGACCTTCTCTAATGCCAGCACATCCCTCCTCAGATGTGGGGCCCAAAACTGCTGATATGAGTGATTGAGGGATGTTAGTCAAAGACAACCATTGGTGATAGATAAAAATGCTGGAGAAATTCAGCGGGTGCAGCAGCATCTATGGAGCGAAGGAAATAGGCAACGTTTCGGCACGAAACGTTGCCTATTTCCTTCGCTCCATAGATGCTGCTGCACCCGCTGAGTTTCTCCAGCACTTTTATCTACTTTCCATTTTCCAGCATCTGCAGTTCCTTCTTAAACATGTTTATAGTAGGTCGTAGCTCATGGCCGCTCCCTGGTTGCTGATAAGATGGTTTAGTGAATGGTTGATGGTTAAATATTGGTGATATTTTCTGTTCAATAGCTCCCTCTGAATTTTGCCCTTCAGTTTTCCAGCCCGGCTGCACTGAGTTCCAACGTTCCAACGCATCCTGCTCTGTGTTCCAACGAGTCTCTTACCTCCCTGCCCATGAATTATGATGCCGTGCACACACTGTCTTATTGTGCTGTACACCCCACATTGTATTGTGTTGTATATCTTTATTATCATTTTTCTGAGTCTTTGCATACCCAGAGGAAAACGAAAAAGCGTTTCTCAACCAGTGTCCATTCAGTGTGTGGTAAAAAATAAATAGAAATAGAGAATAAAAGTACATATGTCACGAGTTCCGATCGGCAGTGGCACGACAATGGCTCTGCTTCAGTGTGTCCAGGTTGGCGTTTGGTGCGCGATACTTTGGCAGGGGGCAAAGTCCGTTTATCAGTCTAATTGCCCGCGTGAAAACACCTCTATAATTACATTCCACGAGCTTCCTGTGCAGTTTGCCAGAGTCTTGCTAACCTCTCTAACCAGTTGACTGAACGACAATAAATGGATTAGTTTATAGTCTAGTTTAGTTTAGAGATACAACGCGGAGGCAGGCCTTTCCTGACCACCGAGTCCGTGCCGACCAGCGATCCCCGCACACCAAAGGGCCTGTCCTTAGGCTGTTTTTAGGCGACTGCCACAGTGATGGACCGCCCCGCCCCCCCCCCCCCCCCCCCCCCCCCCCCCCCGACATAAAATTTGGAATAGAATCATTACTTTAACAACAAAGATAAACTAAGTCAGCACGTGCGACAACCTACGGTAACCTGGCGACAACTACGACAGCACCTACGTCGGGAGGTCAAGCTACGCTCATTGGCGTCAAACCCACTGTCGCCGACTGTCTCTGAAACCTTTTCAACATTGAAAATCCAGCGGCAACCAGAAAGACTCTTTGGGTGACTCGCAACCGTACAGGCGACCATGTGGTGACAGCCTAGTCGCCTGTAGTCGCCTAAAAAATGACCTAAGTGAGACACGCCCTTAACACTATCCTGCACACAATAGGGACAATTTACAATGATACCAAGCCAATTAACCAACAAACCTGTACGTGTTTGGAGTGTGGGAGGGAACCGGAGCGCCCCGGAGAAAACCCGCGCAGGTCACGGGGAGAAGGTACAAACTCCGTACAGACAGTCCCTGTAGTCAGGATTGAACCCATTTGTATGTGAGTTTGTATGTGTGTTTTCTCCGAGATCTTTGCTTTCCTCCCACAACCCAAAGACGTACAGATTTGAGGGCTAAAATGCTGGAGAAACTCAGCGGGTGAGGCAGCATCTATGGAGCGAAGGAAATAGCCTATTTCCTTCGCTCCATTGATGCTGCCTCACCCGCTGAGTTTCTCCAGCATTTTTGTCTACCTTCGATTTTCCAGCATCTGCAGTTCCTTCTTAAATGGATTTGTAGGCTAATTGGTTTAGTAGATATATGTAATATTGTCCCGAGGGTGTGTAGGATAGTGTTAGTGTGCGGGGATCGCTGGTTGTTGGCTTGCCTTGGTATAAATGTAAATCGTCCCTAGTGTGTGTAGGGCAGCGTGAATGTGCGGCGATCGCTGGTCGGCGCGGACTCGGTGGGCCGAAGGGCCTGTTTCCTCGCTGTATTTCTAAATTAAACTAAAAACTAACCATTCACTGAGCAGGTCCTGCCCATGTTCGGACTTCACAAAGCGCAACACCTCAATTTCTCAGCCACAAAGAGGTTTTAAAGAGAAATCGGAGAAGCACCTGAGGGAAATAAATTTGCGGAGCTTGTGGGGATTGAGCAGAAGAATGCAAACAATTAAATTGCTTGACAAAGAGCAATGTGTAATTATTTTGTGACTAGGATAAGTCAGGAGGTCGGCCAATTATCACAGCAATCCCTGACCTCGACCCACGTGACCCATCGCATTGTAGCTCTGTTCACCGGTGGGGAGACCGTTTCCTGGTATTGTTGAAACTTAAAGGGAGGGGGCTCTTTCCAGACTTATAATTGCCTGCAATGAAAACAAAAAAAATGATCCACGTTGCGTGGTAATTTTATGGAGTCAAAACCGAAGGGTAATATTTGTTCATAAGTTCATAAGTGATAGGAGTGGAATTAGGCCATTCGGCCCATGGAGCCTACCCCACCATTCAATCATATCAGATCTATCTTTCCCTCTCAACCCAATTCTCCTGCCTTCTCCCCATAACCCTTGACATCCTACCTAATCAGGAATCTGTCAATCCCCACCTTAAAAATATCTATTGACTTCTGTAGCCTTCTGTGGCAATGAATTCCACAGATTCACCAGACTAAAGAAATTCCTCTTTATCTCCTTCCTAAAGATACGTCCTTTAAACATGTTATTATCATAACCATAAGTTATAGGAACAGAATTAGGCCATTTGGCCCATCGTCTACTCTGCCATTCAATCGTGTCTGATTTATCTTTCCCTCTCAACCCCATTCTCCTGCCTTCTCCCCATAACCCCTGACACCTGTACTAAACCTTGCCATTCTTTTGCATGTTGCAATGAGCTTCGCATTTTATCGCTGGTTTAGTGAATGAAGTGAAATTATTTTAATCTTCTGATATAATGGGCTCGTGTTTATTCCAAGCAGGTTGGCCGGATGGCAGAAGGCAAAGATTGGCAATAAAGGGGGCTTTTTCTGGTTGGCTGCCAGTGACTAGCGGAGTTCCGCAGAGCTCGGTGCTGGGACGCTGCTCTTTACGTTGTATATTAATGATTTGGACGATGGGGATTGAAGGCTTTGTGGCCAAGATTGCAGATGATGCGAAAATAGGTGGAAGGGCTGGTAGTGTAGAGAATATATGGAGACTGCAGAAGGATTTGGACTGGTTGGGAGAGTGGGCAGAGAAGTGGCAGAAGGAATATAGTGTAGCAAAGTGTGGAGTCGTGCATTTTGGTAGAAGGAATAAAGGCATAGAAACATAGAAATTAGGTGCAGGAGTAGGCCATTCAGCCCTTCGAGCCTGCACCGCCATTCAATATGATCATGGCTGATCATCCAACTCAGTATCCCGTACCTGCCTTCTCTCCATACCCTCTGATCCCCTTAGCCACAAGGGCCACATCCAACTCACTCTTAAATATAGCCAATGAACTGGCCTCAACTACCCTCTGTGGCAGAGAGTTCCAGAGACTCACCACTCTGTGTGTGAAAAAAGTCTTTCTCATCTCGGTCTTAAAGGATTTCCCCCTTATCCTTAAGCTGTGACCCCTTGTCCTGGACTTCCCCAACATCGGGAACAATCTTCCTGCATCTAGCCTGTCCAACCCCTTAAGAATTTTGTAAGTTTCTATAAGATCCCCTCTCAATCTCCTAAATTCCAGAGAGTATAAACCGAGTCTATCCAGTCTTTCTTCATAAGGCATAGACTATTTTCTCAATGGGGTGAGAATCCAGAAATCGGAGGTGCACAGGGACTTGGGAGTGCTGGTGCAGGATTCACGAAAGGTTAATCTGTAAATCGAATCGGTAGTAAAGAAAGCAAACGCAATGCTAGCATTTGTTTTGAGAGGGCCTGTATACAAAAACAGGGATGTAATGCTGAGGTTCCGTAACGTCACAGTTGGAATATTGTGAACAGTTTTGGGCACCATATCTGAGGCAGGATGTGCTGACTCTGGAGAGGGTCCAGAGGAGGTTTAGAAGAATGTTTCCAGAAATGCAAAGGTTAACATATGATGCGCTTTTGACGGCACTGGGCCTGTACTCATTGGAGTTTAGAATGAGGGGGGACCTCGTTGAAATGTACAGAATAGTGAAAGGCTTGGATAGAATGGATGTCGAAAGGATGTTTCCACTCGTGGGAGAGTCTAGGACGAGAGGTCATAGCCTCAGATTTAAAGGACGTTCTTTTAGGAAGGAGATGAGGATGAATTTCTTTAGTCAAAGGGCGGTGAATCTGTGGAATTCTTTGCCACGAAGGCTGTGGAGGCCAAGTTGATGCATATATTTAAAGCAGAGATAGATTCTTGATTAGTACAGGTGTCAAGGGTTTTGGGGAGAAGGCAGGAAAATGGGATGAGGAGGCAGAGATCAGCCATGATTGAATGGCGGAGTGGACTCGATGGGCCGGATGGCCGAATTCTCCTCCTATAACTTGTGAACTTGTCAAGAGCAGAAAGTCATGACTGGAAGCATTGAGATTGCATTAATGAACTAACTGGAGAATGGTCGCCGTTCATTTTCAGCCACAGCTCCTTGGGAAGAGATATTCTCTCGTCTGAAAATGGTGGCCCTGTTAAATCACCTAATCTATAATAGTTGACCAAAGGCAAACCATCTGTGAATCGCTCTTGGTTTGGTCTGTGGGAAACTTGTTCACAAGTTATGGGAGTAGAATTAGGCCATTCGGCCCATCGAGGACTGGCTAGATGCAGGAAGATTGTTCCCGATGTTGGGGAACTCCAGAACAAGGGGCCACAGTTTAAGGATAAGGGGGAAGTCTTTTAGGACCGAGATGAGAAGATCATTTTTCACACAGAGAGTGGTGAGTCTGTGGAATTCTCTGCCACAAAAGGTAGTTGAGGCCAGTTCATTGGCTATATTTAAGAGGGAGTTAGATGTGGCCCTTGTGGCTAAAGGGATCAGGGGGTATGGAGAGAAGGCAGGTACAGGATACTGAGTTGGATGATCAGCCATGATCATATTGAATGGCGGTGCAGGCTCGAAGAGCCGAATGGCCTACTCCTGCACCTATTTTCTATGATTCTATGATTCTATGAGTCTACTCCGCCATTCAATCATGGCTGACCTCTGCCTCCTAATCCTATTTTCCTGCCTTCTCCCCGTAACTCTTGACACCTCAAGAAATTGTCCATTTCTGCCTTAAAAATATCCACTCACTTGGCCTCCACAGCCCTCTGTGGCAATGAGTTCCACAGATTAACTACCCTCTGATGAAAGAAGTTCCTCCTCATCACCTTTCTAAAAGATCGCCCTTTAATTCTGAGACTGTGACCTCTGGTCCTAGACTCTCTCACCAATAGAAACATCCTTTCCACATCCACTCTATCTAGGCCTTTCATTATTCTGTAAGGTTCAATGAGGTTCCCCCTCAACCTTCGAAACTCCAGCGAGTAGAGGCCCAGTGCTGTCAAACACTCATCATATGCTCACCCACTCATTCCTGGAATCATTCTTGTAAACATCTTCCAAGCTCAGAGCACGGACGTGCCACAGTTACATTCTACAGAACTACATAAAAACCCAGCACAGAATGTCTTACAGCGCCAGAGACCCGGGTTCGATCCCGACTACGGGCGCTGTCTGTACGGAGTTTGTACGTTCTCCCCGTGACCTGCGTGGGTTTTCTCCGAGATCTTCGGTTCTCCCCCACACTCCAAAGACGTGCCGATATGTAGGTTAATTGCCTTGGTATAAATGTAAATTCTCCCTCGCGTGTGTGGGATAGCGTTAGCGTGCGGAGATCGCTGGTCGGCGCCGGCTCGGTGGGCCGCAGATCCTGTTTCCGCGCTGTATCTCCAAACTAAACCAAACTAAACTAAATCCATTTGCCCAACAACCCAACTGGTCAATACTGAGAAGACAGACACAAAATGCCGGTGTCACTCAGCGGGGCAGGCAGCATCTCTGGAGAGAAGGAATGGGTGACGTTTCGGGTCGAGACCCTTCTTCAGACTGAGAGTCAGGGGAGAGGGAAAAGATACAGAACTTATCGCAACGCACCTGCCTCTGTACCTTACGAACCTAGGAACAGTAAAAAGTGTAAATCACAAAGCGTTTGGGTGAAGCAACGGTCTGAAATGTTTCGATAAAGTGAAAGATGACATGGAAGCCTCTGGGTGTGCAACACGGCTCCAAAGATCTCAATCTTCCCTGTGGAAACACAGACAAAGTGTTTGTTAGACAGCAGCCATCCAAAGTGCCGATGGCACAAGAACGGCCACCAAGATGACTAATCCATGTCCCATCTGTAGCTGCGAGGTCCAATGTTATTAGTTGAACCTGACAGCACAGTCACTGTCCATAAGTCAATAACTGTGTCCTTGCAAGACCTCAATCATTCTGCATTTTAATTGAACAGCTTTTATTCCAACTTGCTGGAAACCCGACCTGAAAGCATTGCATTTGCTGAGCGCATCCGTCCTTTCAACCAATCCTATAACTTGGCAAACTTTTCCCCTGGAAGGACGGCACGGTGGCGCAGCGGTAGAGTTGCTGCGCTTACAGCGCCGGAGGACCGGGGTTCGATCCCGACCACGGATGCTTGTCTGCATGGAATTTGGGCGTTCGCCCCGCGACCTGTGTGGGTTTTCTCTGAGAACTTCGGTTTCCTCCCACACTCAGAATTAAAGGACGTTCTTTTAGGAAGGAGATGAGGAGAAATTTCTTCCGTCAGAGGATGGTGAATCTGTGGAATTCTTGGCCACAGAAGGCTGTGGAGGCCAAGTCAGTGGGTATTTTTAAGGCACAGATAGATAGATTCTTGATTAGTACGGGTGTCAGAGTTTATGGGGAAAAGGCAGGAGAATGGGGTTAGGAGGGAGAGCCACGATTGAATGGCAGAGTAGACATAGACAATAGGTGCAGGAGCAGGCCATTCGCCCCCTCGAGCCAGCACCGCCATTCAATGTGATCATGGCTGATCATCCCCAATCAGTACCCCGTTCCTCCCTTCTCCCCATATCCCCTGTCTCCGCTATTTTTAAGAGCCCTTACCTAGCTCTCTCTTGAAAGCATCCAGAGAACCGGCCTCCACCGCCCTCTGGGGCAGAGAATTCCACACACTTGATGGGCTGAATGGCCTAATCCTGCTCCTATCCCTTACAACCTTATGACTCTAAAGACGTATAGGTTTGCTGGTCAGTTGGCTTAGTATAATTTTTTTTATTGTCCCTAGTGTAGAATAATATTAATGTGTGGGGATCGCTGGTCTGTGCGGACGACGGGCCAAAGGGCCTGTTTCCACAAAGTATCTCTGAAAAAAACAATCAACCTGCACTTTAATTGAATAGCTTTTATTCCAACTTGCTGGAAGCTCAAACAGAAAGCAGTCTGTTTGCTGACTGCATCCATCCTTTCATCCCATTCTATAAATCGGCAGACCTTTTCTCCGAGAGACACAGTCAGTCAATAAAAGCACCTCATAGCGATCAATAGTCTCTTGGAGCAAGAGTAAAATAGAATTCATCCTGGAAGATGTGAAATGAAAGGTCAGTTTCTTTGTGATGGTTGTGAGGAACTGACCTTGGTGGGAGAATGGAGGAACCAAGAGGCGGTTTCTCCATCTCACCTCAAGGCTGCAATCAGTCTCCTCAACGACAATAATCGAGGCTGGTTTCACAAGGTCAGTGTCACGACCCGCACGGCATTCATCAATGTATGGTTTGCGTACAGTCTGCCTTGGCCTACGCGAACTCTCGGTTGCCAATAGTCAATAGTCAGATTTATTCGTCACATACACAATACACAATAAAAAAGAAAACACAGTACACAATACAAATTTAACACAAACATCCACCACAGCATTCATCACTGTGGTGGAAGGCACAACGTTCGGTCAGTCCTCCTCCATTTTCCCCCGTGGTCGGGACCACAAACCTCAGCAGGCGCCGCTGCGAGCGGCCAGATGTACAGGCAAGGTAATTCCCGAATCGGTGCGTCCCGACCGGAGACCGCGGCTTCAAGACGGTGCAGGCCGGAGGTCGAAGATCTAAGTCCCCGCCGCGTCGCGGTTAGAAGCACCGCGGACACTTCCTCCCTCCCATTCCCATTCTGACCTTTCTGTTCTGGGCCTCCTCCACTGTCAGAGTGAGGTCATGCGCAAATTGGAGGTACAGCACCTCAGATTTCGCTTGGGCAGCTTACAACCCAGCGGTATGAACAATGATTTCGCTAATTTTAAGTAACCCTTGCATCCTCTCTCTCGCCATCCCTCTCACCCTATCCTTGATCATGGTTGCTTTTTGCATATCTTTCATTCATTTGTTCTATGTACTGTCTATATCTCTCCAAAGAATATCTGAAAAAGGGTCTCGACCCGATACGTCAGCTATTTCCTTCGCTCCATAGATGCTGGCTCACCCGCTGAGTTTCTCCAGCATGTTTGTCGATCTTCTTTTAGTTTAGTTCAGTTTACAGATACAGCATGGAAACAGGCCCTTCGGCCCACCGAGTCCGTGCCGACCAGCGATCAGCCCCTTACACTCGTTCTGTCCTTCACACTCGGGACAATTTACAGAAGCCAATTAACGTCCCGACCCGCACATCTTTGGAATGCGGTAGAATGTGCCGGAGCGTCCGAAGAAAACTGGGTCACAGGGAGAACGTTCAAACTCCACACAGACAGCACCCGCAGTCAGGATCGAACCTGGGACTGGCAATGCAGCAACTCTACCGATGCGCCTTTGTGCCGCCCCTTTTGAAAAATAAAAACTTTTGTTTACTTTAGAGATACAGCATGGGCCCACTGAATCCACGGCAACCGCTGATTGCTTGTTCACACTAGTTCTATGTTATCCCACTTTCTCATCCACTCTCTACATTGCCAGAAGCAATTTGCAGATTCCAATTAATCTACAATCCCGTGGGAGGAAACCGGAGAACCCAGAGGAGCCTGTGTCTCAGGCGCTGTGAGGCAGCAGCTCTACGACTTGGCTGCCATAAAGGCATTAGCAGAGATTGTCTATCTCCGCCTTAAAAATATCCACTGACTTGGCCTCCACAGCCCTCTGTGGCCATGAGTTCCACAGATTAACTACCCTCTGACTAAAGAAGTTCCTCCTCATCTCTTTTCCAAAAGAGCGCCCTTTAATTCTGAGGCTGTGACCTCTGGTCCTAGACTCTCTCACCAGTCGAAACATCCTTTCCACATCCACTCTATCTGTGCCTTTCATTATTCTGTAAGTTTCAATGAGGTTCCCCCCCCCCCCCCCCCCCACCCTCAACCTTCTAAACTCCAGCGAGTAGAGAGGCCCAGTGCTGTCAAAAGGTCATCGTATGCTGACCCACTCATTCCTGGAATCGTTCTTGTAAACCTCCTCTGGACCCTCTCCAGAGCCAGCACATCCCATCTCAGAGCAAATTCGCTCACAGTGCTCCAAATGCGGCCTGACCAGTCCCCGATAGAGCATCAGCATTACATCTCTATTTAATTGACACGCGAGCAGTTCAAATCATTTTAAACTGAACCAGTGCAAAAACAGCTTCCCAAGCGGGTTTACATATACTGTAGATGAATGAATAAAAGATAAATCAATTATTTTTCTGCAAACAAAGAAAGGCACTTTCAATTATCAGGGTTGCAACATCATCAAGTTTCTTGAATAAGTCAAAGTGAGCTAAGATTTTCCAGTTAGAAAATAGGAGTCATTATGAGTTAATTTACTGAGACAAGGGAAATCCATTCTGGAGGACTAGAATACCAAAACAGGGATGTAATGCTGAGGCTGTAAGAGGCGCTGGTCAGGCTGCCGTTGGAGTGTTGGGAGCAGTTGTGGGCCCCACATCTGAGGAAGGATGTGCTGGCTCAGGAGAGGGTCCAGAGGAGGTTTACAAGAATGGTCCCACTGAATTAACATATGATGAGCGTTTGACGCCGCCGCTCGCTGGAGTTTAAAAGGACGAGGGGGGGGGGACCTCATTGAAACTGAACCGAATAGAGAAAGGTCTGGATAGAGTGGGTGTGGGGAGGATGTTTCCACCAGAGGTCATAGCCTCAGAATTAAAGGACGTTACTTTAGGAAGGAGATGAGGAGAAATTTCCACAGTCAGAGGGTGGGGAATCTGTGGAATTCATTGCCACAGAAGGCTGTGGAGGCAAAGTCAATAGATATTTTTATGGTAGAGATAGATAGACTCCTGATGAGTACGGGAGTCAGGGGTTATGGGGAGAAGGCAGGAGAATGGGGTTTCGAAGAAAAGATAGATCAGCCATGATTGGATGGCAGAGTAGACCTGATGGGCTGAATGGCCTAATTCTGCTCCTATCACTAATGAGCTTATGAACAGATGAATAGAATGCCTTTTATTGTCATTCAAACAGCTTGGTTTGAACTAAATTGCATTTGCTACAGTCTTAACATTACAACGCCAGAGTCCCGGGTTCAATCCTGACTACAGATGCTGTTTGTGTGGAGTTTGTGCGTTCTCCCCATGACCGTGTGGGTTTTCTCCGGGTGGTCTGGAAGTTGAGGCTGGGACTATCCCAACGTTTAAGAAACAGTTAGACAAGTACATGGATAGGACAGGTTTGGAACGATCTGGGCCAAATGTGGGCAGGTGGGACTAGTGTGGCTGGGACATGTTATCTGGCGCGGGCAAGTTAGGCCGAAGGGCCTGCTTCCACGCTGTATCACTCGATGACTCTATAAGTAGCCTTGAAGCAAAGTTAATGTTTTCCAAAACTCTCACTTGAGGAGATTGAATTAACAACCAGAGTTCTATGTGTCCTGTAAAACTGATCCTCGGAGCTGATAGATTATTTGGCCCTGGGTCTTGTTTTAATTGGGTTTTGAGTCTCTGCCTTGTCAAGACAGATTTGATCCTTGTCATTGTCATAATCAGTATGTAGCAATTGGGCACAGAAGCTGAATTCACTCAGGAGAACGTTAGTGCGGTAATGAACACTATGTCTGTAATTTGAGCTTTTCGGGTTTATTTTAGAGCTACAGCGTGGAAACTGGCCCTTCAGCCGCCGATACCACGCCAACCAGCAATCCCCGTACGCCAGCATTATCTCGCACACGGGTCAAATTCCAATTTTTACAGAAGCTAATTGCGTGCACGTCTTTGGAGTGCGGGAGGAAACCGGAGCACCCGGGGAAAACCCACGCAGGTCACGGGGAGAAATCCTCGTGCACCACCCGCGTGACGTATCGCGTACGCACGCTGATGCATTGGCGTCTCACGTGTATCGCGTGTTGACACATGGTTATGTCACCGTGCGTAACCATGCGTCGCCGCGCGCCGCAGCGTATTCTAATGACGTCACGCGCACCAGACGGCACGATGACGCGTAATTTGCGCGCGACATCGCGCGTAACAACACGTCGACCTATTTTACATATGACGTGTAAATGAGGCGCAAATGAGTGGGACAGGCCCTTTAAGATCTCAGGTGACTGGTATTTTCAATCCATGGGTACAATTGGATGGGAAAAGCAGGAGCTGGGTTTAAAAATGCAGAACAACGATAATCTCATTGAATGCTTGAGTGGATTTGAATCGCTGAATGGTTGACTTGAGTTTCCGTACTCCGAGGCCAGACACTTGCTATGTTGTCCATGTTGGTTTATCTGCTACAAACTTTGCCTGCTTTCTTCAAACTTTAGACTTTATATACAGCGTGGAAAAAAGGGCCCTTCGGCCCACCAAGTTCATGCCAACCAGCGATCGCCCCGTACGCTAACACTACCCTTCATACACTAAGGGACAATTTATCGGAGCCGATTAACCTACAAACCTGCACGTCTTTAGAGTGTGGGGGGAAACCAGAGCACCCAGAGAAAACCCACGCGGTCTAACTCCGGAGAACGTACAAACAGACAGCATTCATTGTCAGGATCGAACCTGTGACCCGAGCGTCTGTACCGCTGTGGCACTGTGTCACCCCCCACATAGAGTGTCTAACCTCACTGAGACAGAATGTGTAAGAGACAGGGTGCAGGGCAATCTTGCTTGGGCAGCTTACAGCCCAGTGGCATGACTATTGCTTTCTCTAACTTCAAGTAACCCTTGCATCTCCTCGCTCTCTCCGTCACTCTCCCTCAGAGTCCTCCTGCTAATTTCACCGTTGGTATCCCTTCGTTATCACCTTGTACCCGGCCAACAATGGATCATTGTGGGCTCCACCTTTCCTGAGTCATCGATGCAGGCTCTGCTTTGTCCTGTACCTTCCCCTACCTCTAGTTTCCCCCTCCCTGACTCTCAGTCTGATGAAGGGTCTCGACTTAAAACACCACCTATTCCTATTCTCCAAAGTTACTGCCCGACCCCTTGAGTTACTCCAACGTTTTGTGTCCACCCTCACAGATTCAGATACAGGTTGTTTGGTTTTGTTTAGTTTAGTTCATTTCTTCGACACAGCGCAGAAACAGGCCCACCGGGTCCGCACCGACCAGCGATCTCTGCACATTAACACTATCCTACACACAGAAAGGGTAATTTACAATTATACCAAGCCAATTAACCTACAATTAACCGGCGCGTCTTTGGAGAGTGGGTGGAAACCGGGAGCACCCGGAGAAAACTCACGCAAGGTCACGGGGAGAACGTGCAAACTCCGTACGGACATCACCCGCAGTCAGGATCGAACCCGTGTCTCTGGCGCTGTAAGGCAGCAACTCTACTGCTGCGCCACCGTGGTTGACTCAATTGTAAATGTAATCTTGCTTGATTGGAGGTTCTGTTGAAATGGATGCTGCCCAGTTTACAAACCTGTGACCTAATTCCTTGGGTATTGGATGTTTTTCCCGTACACCGCTACCTGGATCTCTGCACCTGCACTGCGCTGAGAATGTTGCCCACTCAGGCCCACTCACCTGAGTCACATCGTTATGGCTCTTGGTGTCCCTTGAGCATCTCTCTTCCGTACTACGCCCAAGCCAGGCGACTGTCTGCGTGCTGGTCCCAGAAGCAATGGATGAATGAATGAATGAATGAATAAGGTTATTGGCCAAGTATGTACACATACAAGGAATTTGCTTTGGTGCTCCGCTCTGCAGAGACGTACTCTGGTGCTCTTTGGTGCTCTGCAGGTCTGTAGGTTAATTGTCTTGGTATAAATGTAAATTGTCCCCAGTGTGCGTAGGGTAGTGTTAACGTGCGGGGATCACTGGTCGGTGCGGACCCGGTGGGCCGAAGGGCCTGTTTCCACGCTGTATCTCTGACCTAAAGTAAACTAAATATAAGGGTGGCAGGCTGGCACGATGGTCGAGTTGCTGCCTCACATCGCCAGAGACCCAGACCCGGACTCGATCCTGACCACGGGTGCTGCCCGTACGGGGTTTGTACTGCGCACAACCAGCTTCTGCGGTTCCTCGCTTCTATCATTTATTGCCTCCACGCGCTTTATAACTGAAATTGTGTTTTAAAAAGTAATGACACAAGGAACTGCAGAGGCTGGCTGTACGCATAAAAAAGACACATAATGCTGGAGTGACTCAGAGGGTCAGGCAGCACCTCTGGAGGACATGGATGTGTGACGTCCCATGTTGAGATCCGTCAAAGTCTATCCATGATCTCCAGTGATGCCACTTAGCTATTCCAGCACTTTGTGTCTTTTTTTTGTTAACCAGCATCTGCAGTTCCTTATGTCTCTACTTTTTTTTATATAATGTGTGCCTTTTTGTGCTTTTTTTTAAATATAAAAAAAGTGATGGCCTCAGGATGACTTCTTCTCCAGCTTTAACCATAAAGGGGCTCTAACCTCGAATCTTGGAGGAATAACTCCATCATTGACTGTCAGAAACACTGAGCAATTTGTTCCAGATTCAGAACAAACGCCACTGATTCCAGCTGGGCTGGCTCCAGCTGAGCTCTGCAAAAAAAAACGATGATAAAAGAAACAGGCATGTTTTTTTTTGCACGTCTTTCCTTAACAATATATTTGTTCTATATGTCTCCACATCACCATCTGCATCTCTCGTTTCCCTCTCCCCTGACTCTCAGTCTGAAGAAGGGTCTCGACCCGAAACGTCACCCTTTCCTTTCCCCCAGAGATGCTGCCTGACCCGCTGAGTTACTCCAGCTTTTTTTGTGTCTATCTTCGGTTTAAAAAATAGATACGGGAGTAGGCCATTCGGCCCTTCGAGCCAGCACAGCCATCCAATATGATCATCCAGAATCAGTACCCTGTTCCTGCTTTCTCCCCATATCCCTTGGTTCCGTTAGCCCTAAGAGCTATATCTAACTCTCTCTTGAATACATCCAGTGAATTGGCCTCCACTGCCTTCTGTGACAGAGAATTCCACAGATTCAGCTGAAAAGGTCCTAAATGGCCTTATCCCTCATTCTTAAACTGTGACCCCTAGTTCTTGACTCCCCCAACATGGGGAACATTTTTTCCTGCATCGAGCCTGTCCAATCCCTTAATAATGTTATATATTTCTATAAGATCCATACCAGATGTAAACCAGCTTTGGCAGTTCCTCCCTGCACCTGCAGCCTAACCCGCTGAGTTACTTGAGCACCTTGTGCCTTTTTTTTAAAAAATATAAAATGTAATATATACAAAAAAAACCTCTCAATTACTTTTCCCTCCAGCTCAGTTCACTTTAGTTTATTGCCACACGTACCGAGGCACAACGAATCCTAAAATCTTGGAGGGATAACTCTAGATTGACTGTCATAAACACGGAGCAATTAGTTCCAGACTGAGAACAAATGTCAGTGATCCCAGCTGGGCCTGGCGTCTATCTGCATTCACGCACCAAGGCTGTTTATCGTCACTTGAATCTTGCGTAATTGCACTTTTATCTTGCAGGCTTCACTAATCCCTGCTGACCTCGAGGCAGGAGTCGGATAATTCTCTGTGTACACAGACACAAGAAGCAGGAGTAACTCGGTGGGTCGGACAGCATATGTAGGAAGATGACTGCAGGTGCTGGTTTATGCCGAAGATTGACACAAAATGCAGGAGTAACTCAGCGGGACAGGCAGCATCTCTGGAGAGAAGGAATGGGTGACGTTTTGGGTCGAGGCCCTCTTGTACACTGAGAGTCAGAGGAAAGGGAAACGAGAGATATAGACGGTGATGTAGAGAGATAGAACAAATGAATGAAATATATGCAAAAAAAATGCCTTTATCATTGTTACTTTTTTGCATGTCTTTTGCTCATTTGTTGAATATCTCTCCTTATCACTGTCTATATTCTCGTTTCCCTCTTGTATCAGCCCTCTTGTACACTGAGAGTCAGAGGAAAGGGAAACAAAAGATATAGACGGTGATGTAGAGAGATATCGAACAAATGAATGAAATATATGCAAAAAAAATGCCTGTTTCCTTTATCATTGTTACTTTTTTGCATGTCTTTTGCTCATTTGTTGAATATCTCTCCTTATCACCGTCTATATCTCTCGTTTCCCTTTCCCCGGACTCTCAGCCTGAAGAAGGGTCTCGACCCAAAACGTCACCTGTTCCTTCTCTCCAGAGATGCCGTCTGTCCCGCTGAGTTACCCCAGCTTTTTGTGTCTATCTTCGGTTTAAGCCAGCATCTGCAGTTCCTTCCTGCATAATTCTCTGCGTAGATGGGTATTGATCTTACAGCAGCTGCTAATGCACGGCTGATACAGATGGGATGCTGCTCGCCTTCAATAACTCCTTCTCCCCACCCCCCCCCCTCACCTCGGTACAATGGCTGCCAGCTGGTCCTCATGTCGCCACGGTTACGGCAGACACGGTATCCAGGATACCGATTGAGGCCTAAACCCTGGTGAAAGGCCACCTCTACAAAGTTTCACGAGAATGATCCCAGGAATTGGTGGGTTAACGTATGATGAGCGTTTGACGGCACTGGAGTTTAGAAGGATGAGGGGAGGGGTGGGGGGAACCTCATTGAAACTTACCTAATAGTGAAAGGCCTGGATAGAGAGGATGTGGAAAGGATGTTTCCACTAGTGGGAGATTCTAGGACCAGAGGCCATAGTCTCAGAATAAAAAGATGTACCTTTAGGAAGGAGACGAGGAGGAATTTATTTCGTCAGAGGCTGGTGAATCTGTGGAATTCTTTGCCATAGACAGGTGTGGAGGCCAAGTCAAGATTGATAGATCCTTGATTAGTACGGGTGTCAGGGGTTATGGGGAGAAGGCAGGAGATTGGGGTTAAGAGGGAAAGGTAAAGCAGCCATGATTGAATGGCAGAATAGACTTGATGCGCCGAATGGCCTAATTCTGCGCCCATCACTTATGAACCTCGTATTTCTCTGTACAAAATTCCAGTATCCGGCACGGTGGCGCAGCTGCCTTTCAGCGCTAGAGACCCGAGTTCGATCCTGACTACGGGTGCTTGTAAGTACGGGTTTGTACATTCTTCCCGTGACTTGCGTGGGTTTTCTCCAAGATCCTCGGTTCCCTCCCACACTCCAAAGATGTCCAGGTTTGTAGGTTAATTGGCTGGGTATAAATGTAAATTGTCCCTAATGTGTGAAGGAGAGTGTTAGTGCACGGACATTGCTGGTCGGTGCGGACCTGGTGGGACAATGGACCCATTTCCACCCTGTATCTCGAAACGAAACTTAACTAACTCGTTATCATATTCAAGTAGCTTTTAAAAAGACAGTGGACCCCTGATTAAAGTATTCATGAGGCACTTTAACAGACTTGAGAGCTCGAACAATTTTCCGGGCTTTTCATTAACACATTCAAGATTTAAATTGGCAGTGTGTCCCTCGTTAATATAATTAAGGGAGCCTTAAAGCCTTTAATTCACACAGTCAAGGTGTCCATTTTAGCATATTGCTGAACAGAGACAATGAGAAGCAGTTTCTTTGACATTTCACCCTCTCCAGACAGCGGCCATTAAATCGAACCGTCTGGATTGATTTTTTTTTTTGCAATCTATGTCCCCTCCCGCTGAGGTCAGGAGGGAATAATCCCGATGTTCACACAGGTGCCGAGAACTGCGGACACACGGCTGGCTTGAAAAGGAACATCTTACCCGCTGAGCAGGACAAGCAATCAAATGACAGTACAAAAATATCAAAAGGCCCCGGCCAGATCTGACGGGGGTAATGGCCCCGTCCCACGGTACGAGTTAATTCCAAGAGCTCTCCCGAGTTTGCCCTGATTCCAACCCGGAGATTTACGGTAATGGTCGCTCGTCGGTACTCGGGGCTCTCGTGGGCATTTTTCAACATGTTGAAAAATCTTCCCGGGCTTACCTGCCATTAGCGAGTCTTCCCGAGTACCTGCCGTTAGCATTACGAGCCATTAAGAGACGTCCCCGAGCTCCGACGTACCCGCTACGTTCATTCTCCGTGCTTACCACAAGTTTGATTTTTTTTTAACTCG
Organism: Okamejei kenojei; assembly: GCA_035221665.1. Lineage (NCBI taxonomy): Eukaryota > Metazoa > Chordata > Chondrichthyes > Rajiformes > Rajidae > Okamejei > Okamejei kenojei. Next base: position 8,430,532 of record CM069154.1, read on the forward strand.
GGAGAGCTCTTGGAATGAACTCGTACTGTGGGACAGGGCCATAATCTGATCTCCTAATCTGAGGAAAGACATTCTTGCCATAGAGGGAGTACAGAGAAGGTTCACCAGACTGATTCCTGGGATGGCACGACTTCCATATGAAGAAAGACTGGATAGACTCGGCTTGTACTCGTTGGAATTTAGAAGATTGAGGGGTGATCTCATAGAGACTTACAAAATTCTTAAGGGGTTGGAAAGGCTAGATGCAGGAAGATTGTTCCCGATGTTGGGGAAGTCCAGGACATGGGGTCACAGTTTAAGGATAAGGGGGAAGTCTTTTAGGACCGAGATGAGAAAATCGTTTTTCACACAGAGAGTGGTGAATCTGTGGAATTCTCTGCCACAGAAGGTAGTTGAGGCCAGTTCGTTGGCCATATTTAAGAGGGAGTTGGATGTGGCCCTTGTGGCTGAAGGGATCAGAGGGTATGGAGAGAAGGCAGGTACGGGATACTGAGTTGGATGATCAGCCATGATCATATTGAATGGCGGTGCAGGCTCGAAGGGCCGAATGGCCTACTCCTGCAGCTAATTTCTATGTTTCTATAAGGTCCCGATCACGGGGGAAAATGGAGGAGGACTGGACAATTTTTGTGCCTTCCACCACAGTGATGTTTGTGTTATCCCTTTACCATTGTACTGCTGCTGGCAAATTCATTTCACTTGCACTTTATATGCAATGTGACGAATAAAAGCGTAAAATATTGTATTGTATTGTAAGGAAGGAACTGCAGACTCTGGTTTAAACTGAAGATGGACTCAAACTGCTAGACTAACTCAGCAAGTCAGGCAGCATCCCTGAACAGAAGGAATGGATGACATTTCGGGTGGAGACCCTGCCTCAGAGGCTGCCTTTCCAGTTTATGGAGAATATTGGGAGATGTTCAAGGTAGACAAAAATGCTGGAGAAACTCAGCGGGTGAGGCAGCATCTGTGGAGAGAAGGAATAGGCGACGTTTCGGGTCGAGACCCTTCTTCAGACTGATATCGGGGGTGGGGGGGGGGGGGGGGGGGTCGGGAAAATGAAAGGAAGAGGCGGAGACAGTAGGCTTGGGAGAGTTTGAGGTCGGACGATCAGGGGTGGCGGGGCGGCGCAGCGGTAGAGTTGCTGCCTGACAGCGCCAGAGACCCAGGTTCGATCCTGACCACGGGTGCTGTCTGTACGGAGTTTGTACGTTCTCCCCGTGGTTCTCCGGGTGCTCCGGTTTCCTCCCACACTCCAAAGACGTACAGGTTTGTAGGTTAATTGGCTTGGTTTAAATGTAAAATTGTCCCCAGTGTGTCTGATATTCTGTGGACCGAAATGCCTATCTCCGCGCTGTATCGCTAAACTAAGCAAAATGCAGGGATATGGAGTAATATGGATCACATTAGTTTAATTTGGCATTATGATCATTAGAGATATTGGAGTCAGAGTGATACAGTGTGGAAACAGGCCCTTCGGCCTAACTCGCCCACACCGGCCAACATGTCCCGGCTACACTAGTCCCACTTGCCCGCGTTTGGTCCACATCCCTCCAAACTTGTCCTATCCATGTACCTGTCTAACTGTTTCTTAAAAGTTGGGATAGTCCCAGCCTCAACTACCTCCTCTGGCAGCTCGTTCCATACACCCGCCACCCTCTGTGTGAAAAACCTACCCCCAGATTCCTGTTAAATCTTTTCCCCTTCATCTTAAACCTATGTCCTCTGGTCCTCGATTCCCCTACTCTGGGCAAGAGACTCTACCTGATCTATTCCTCTCATGATTTTATCCACCTCTATAAGATCACCCCTCATCCTCCTGTTGGCCGGTGTGGGCGAGTTGGGCCGAAGGGTCTGTTTTCACACCGTATCACTCTATGACTCTATTGTGAGATATTGCGTGATCATTTTTAGAGGACCCCTTGAAATGGCAATGAATCATTTTGAACAACATTTAAATAAACAGGGATGGATAGGAGAGTCTCGGAGACACGGCGGCACGGTAACAGGTAACCGGGCCGGCAACAGCGGCTATACCGTGTCAGGCTAACTGACCCGTGGAGCAGCAGGATCTCAAATGTAATCATCTCCTCCTCAGATCTAATTGATGCGCCGGTCACTAATCCCATAAACCAAGCTGTTTCTGGGTCTGCTGATAACAAATTGGATTTCCTGGGCTCCAGAGATCTCCACTTGCCTTATGTTATCACGGCATCCCAAATTAAAGGCACCAACACGGGGAACACGCCTGTGCCGACCACCCCCAGGCCCGTACGTGAGTCGGGTAGAGCCATCGAGTCATAGAGTGATGCAGTGTGGAAACAGGCCCTTCGGCCCAACTTGCCCACGCCGGCCAACATGGCACTAGTCCCACCTGCCCGCGTTTGGCCCATATCCCTCTAAACCTGTCCTATCCATCATGTACCTGTCTTAACTGTTTCGTAAGCGTTGGGATAGTCGCTGCCTCAACTACCTCCTCTGGCAGACAAAATTGCTGGAGAAACTCAGCGAGTGCGGCAGCATCTATGGAGCGAATGAAATAGGCAACGTTTCGGGCCGAAACCCTTCTTCAAACTGATCAATGTCTTACTGATCAATGTGAAGAAGGGTTTCGGCCCAAAACATTGCCTATTTCCTTCGCTCCATAGATGCTACTGCACCCGCTGACTTTCTCCAGCAACTTGGTCTACCTTCGATTTTCCGGCATCTGCAGTTCCTTCTTGAACATGTTACCTCCTCTGGCAGCTCGTTCCATACACCCACCACCCTCTGTGTGAAAAATATTCCTATTAAATCCAACAGATTTAGAGATAATGTATGTGGGAAGGAACTGCAGATGCTGGTTTAAACCGAGGATAGACACAAACAACTGGAGCAACGCAGCGGGTCAGGCAGCATCTCTGGAGAGAAGGAATGGGTGACGTTTCGGGTCGAGACCCTTCCTCAGATAGTACCTCTGGAGAAAAGGAAGAGGCGATGTTTTGGGTCGAGACCCTCTTTTAGACTGAGAGTCATGGGGAAAGGGAAACGAGAGATATGGACGGGGATGTTGAGAGATATAGAACAAATGAGTGAAAGATATGCAAACAAAAAGCCTTTTTTGCCTGTCTTTCGTTCATTTGTTTTATATCTCTCCATATCGCCGTCTATATCTCAGCGGGACAGGCAGCATCTCTGGAGAGAAGGAACGGGTGACGTTTCGGGTTGAGACCCGTCTTCAGACTGTGACTTTACCAACAGCGATAAAGTAATTTGATTTTTATTCTGTACCTTTTCCCTCTCCCCTGACTCTTAGCCTGAAGAAGGGTCTCGACCGGAAACGTCACCCGTTCCTTCTCTCCAGAGTTGCTGCCTGACCCGCTGAGTTACTCCAGCCTTTTGTGTCTATCTTTGACCTTTATATGCCGGGGGTCACTGGGAAAGACACCGTCCGCTGGAGTAAAGGATCGGCCTTGTATTTTAAAGTCAAGCCTACACACCTCACTAGCGGGAATGTTCAGTGGCCGAGCGATGAATGAAGAGCCTGTAAGAGAACTCCCACTCGAGCCGAACTCTCCCTCCCCCTGCACAGTTGCATCGGAGTAGCCGCGACGTGCGAGAGGCCACTATCTTGCTGTTGGGCGCAATATAATGTGCAGTTGTCATGTTGAGTGTTGATACGTTGCCAAAGATGATCCCTGCCGCGTAGCTGGTGCCCGCTGGCACCCTCCACCCGTATCCCCCGCCACCTCCCCCCCACCTCACCCACCCTGGTGCCAGCCCGCGATGTTCGACGTGGGCTGTGAGAGACTGGAACCCCTTGCAGAGCTCTTGACAGTGCAAGCCCTTTACGCCGCTTCCACTGAAGGGAGTGTTTCAACGGGCGAGCTGAGTGGAGTTCCTCTCCTCTTCCTCCCGATGTCTCATCCAGATGTCTGGGAGGAGCGTGGGCAGGCCGAGAGAGCACTCTATTGTGTTCTCTGTTCAGTCACGTCCACTATCTACCAGCGCCCCCCCCCCCCACCAACAGTGTCCTGTTTCAACATGAACGATTCACTCCCGCACAATAACTCTCTGTGTTCCCGCTGCTTTGAGTGGTCGTGTGTTTAGTTCTCAGCCCAGCTTTAGCATTTGGTGACGTCTGGCCTTGACAACCTGATGCAAAATTCTCTTTGTATAGTTTAGTTGAGTTAAGAGAACAGGCCCTTTGGCCCATCGAGTCCGCACTGACCAGCGATCCCCACGCATTAACACTGTGGCTGTGGAGGCCACGTCATTTTTAAGGCAGAGATAGATAGATGAATTGTGGTGCTGGCTTGAAGGGCTGAATGGCCTACTCCTGCACCTATTGTCAATTGGGAGTGTGAGATAGATCAGCCATGATTGAATGGCGTAGTAGACTTGATGGGTCGAATGGCCTAATTCTGCTCCTATCACTTATGATCGTATGAACTGGACCATCCTAGAGAGCGGTCCTGACCTTCCATCTACCTCATTGGAGAACCTCGGACTATCGTTAAATGGACTTTACTGGACTCTGTCGTTTTCACACCTGACCCTTCCATATCTCTGGTGTCCCTCTCCCCTGACACTCAGTCTGAACAAAGGGTCTCGACTCGAAACGTCTCCCATTCCTTCTCTCCGGTTAATGAACCCAATTAGCCTACAAATCCGCACATCTTTGGAGTGTGGGAGGAAACCGGAGCACCCAGAGAAAACCCACATGGTCACAGGGTGAATGTACAAACTCCATACAGATAGCACCCGTAGTCTGGATCGAACCCGGGCCTCTGGCGCTGTGAGGCAGCAACAACTTTACCAGTAGCCTCCACAAAAACAATATATATTATTATTGGATATTTAATATTATTTATTATTATTTATTGTTATCATTTATGTGAACTTACATGTGCATTTAGTTTAGTTTAGATTAGTTTAGTTTAGTTTAGGATACAGTGTGGAAACAGGCCCTTCAGCCCACCGAGTGAGTGCCGACCACAATCTCCCATATACTAGTTCTATCCTATACGCTAGGGACAATTCACAGAAGTCATGTAACCTACAAACCCGTACGTCTTTGGAATGTTGGCGGATACCGGCGTGCCCGAGGAAAACCCACGCGGTCACGGGGAGAAGGTACATCCTCCACACACAGACAGCAGCTGGAGTTAGGATCGAACCCTGTTTCTCAGGTGCTGTGAAGCAGCAACTCTACCAGCTGCGACATAAAAGCGACAAAAGATTTCAAGAGAAAGCTAGATAGGGCTCTTAAAGATAGCAGTCGGTGGATATGGGGAGAAGGCAGGAACGGGGTACTGATTGGGGATGATCAGCCATGATCACATTGAATGGCGGTGCTGGCTCGAAGGGCCGAATGGCCCACTCCTGCAGCTATTGTCTATTGTCTATTGTCTAGAAGATAAACTACAGTCCCCAACAGTGCCAGGACAGTTGGTAAAATTAAAAAAAAGAATTTCACTGTATCTAGGTCCATGTAACTATAAAGTATCATTGAATTGAATCGAAGATAGGCACAAGAAGCTGGAGTAACTCAGTGGGTCAGGCAGCATCTCTGGTACAAAGGAATAGGTGGCGTTTCGGGTCGAGACCCATCGCTATGCATTGAATTGAATCAGTTCCCTCCCAAGATGGGTCAGGAAGGCAGTTTACCGCCAATTTTGTAAAAAAAATAGTTCCAGTACTTGCAAACCTACATCCAAAAACCAAGCAAAAATTAGGAAGGTCACGGTGGCGCAGCGGTAGAGTTGCTGCCTTACAGCGAATGCAGCGCCGGAGACCCGGGTTCGATCCCGACTACGGGCGCTGTCTGTACGGAGTCTGTACGTTCTCCCCGTGACCTGCGTGGGTTTTCTCCGAGATCTTCGGTTTCCTCTCACACTCCAAAGACGTACAGGTGTATAGGTTAATAGGCTTGGTAAATTGTCCCTAGTGTGTGTAGGGTAGTGTTATTATGCAGGGATCGCTGGTCGGCGCGGACCCAGTGGGCCGAAGGGCCTGTTTCCGCGCTCTGTCTCTAAACTAAACTATACTAAGGGTCAGTGGATATTATTCAGGCAGAGATAGACAAATTCTTGATTAGAACAGGTGTCAAGGGTAATGGGAAGAAGGCAGGAAAATGGGATTAGGAGGCAGTGGTCAGGCATGATTGAATGGCGGAGTGGGCTCGATGGGCCGAACGGCCTGATTCTACACCTATAACTTGTGAACTTGTGAAAAGGGATTTAAAAAAAGATACAAAATGCTGGAGTAACTCAGCGGGTCAGGCAGCATCTCTGGAGAACATGGATAGGTGACTTTTTTGGGGGTCAGGACCATTCTTCTGACAAATCTGACTGAAGAACCCAATGAACATTTTGTGGAAGAAAGGGGATTATCCATATCACTGTCAAAGCAGACTGCTGATTGAATTTAATGTCGAAGTGTTAATGATGTACTAATAAATCAGCATCTGGCACGTTGATTGGGAACTGCCTCGCGTATAAAAGCTCAAGTGGAATAGAGTTACACATTACTGCTTTGAATGGGAGAAATGTAGACAAGGCCTCATTGTCTGGTTTAACACTTATCCCACCCACAACATACAAGGGGTCAGATGTTAGTTGCATACCGTAAATGTAATACAAAATTAAAGCTTTTCCTTTAGTAGATTGATACGGTGCCGTTTAAACAATTGACATTATGTCGTCTCTGCGAAGTGTTTAGATTAGCTTTAGGGCTTCGGCGAAGTGTCACTCTGAGCGTGCCTGCATATTTGTCTTAAAAATGCACCACAGTACGCCAGCTAATTGGAAGGTGTGGTGTGGCAATCTGCCAGTTAGTATTAATGGCGCCCGCTCGCTGTTGGTGGGTGGTGAGAGTCGCAGGTGTGTGCGCTACATGTTAATTAAAGCCAGCAGCGGCTGCTAGAAGTTGCGGGGGCTTTTAATTGAGTTGCTGGGGGTCGCGTGGAATGTTTTTTTGTCAACTAAGGGGCGCGAGTTAGCTTTGATCCTGTTATTGTTTCATTATTGTCACGTGCAATGAGATACAGTGGAAAGCTGTTTACTTTCACTGGCTGTATAACATGTTATCACCTACCCCACAGCCAACAATGGACCATTGTGGGCTCCACCTTTCCTTGATCATCGTTACTTTTTTGCATATCTTTCATTTATTTGCTCTATATCTCTTTATATCACCGTCCATATCTCTCGTTTCCCTTCCCCCCGACTCTCAGTCTGAAGAAGGGTCTCGACCCAGAATGTCACCTATTCCTTTTCTCCAGAGATGCTGCCTGACCTGTTGAGTTACTCCAGCTTTTTGTGTCTGTCTTTGGTTTAAACCAGCATCTGCAATTCCTTGTTTAGTTTAGTTTAGAAATAAAGTGTAGATACAGGCCCTTCAGCCCTCCAAGTTCACGCTGACTGTAGAACACTGGTTAGAAACATAGAACATACATGCATCAGTAGGCTAGACTGCCCTTCAAGCCAGCAACGCCATTCAATATGATCATGGCTGATCATACAAAATCAGTCCCCCATTCCTGCTTTCTCTCCATATCCCTTGATTCCGTTAGCCCTAAGAGCTATATCTAACTCTCTCATGAAAACATCCAGCGAATTGGCCTCCGCTGCCTTCTGTGGCAGAGAATTCCACAGATTCACAACTCTCTGGGTGAAAAAGTTTTTCCTCATCTCAGTCGTAAATGGCCTACCCCTTATTCTTAAACTGTGTTCCCTGGCTCTGGACTTCACCAACATGGGGAACATTTTTCCTACCTCTAGCCTGTCCAATCCAGAATTGTGTGTGTTTCCATAAGATCTTCCTAAATTCCAGTGAATATAAGCCCAGTTCTATTTTATCCCATTTTCTTACCGTAAACACTAGGGACAATTTACAGAAGCCAATTAACCTACAAACCCTAAGATTGGCACAAAGTGCTGGCGTAACTCAGCGGGTCAGGAGTATCTCCAGAGATAAAGGATGAGTGACGTTTCAGGTCGTGACCCTTCTTCAGACTAACCT
>CM069154.1:8443535-8451035 GCA_035221665.1 Okamejei kenojei
AAGGGCCGAATGGTCTACTCCTGCACCTATTGTCTATTGTTGATTGTCTGTTGAGAAGGAATGGGTGATGTTTCGGGTTGAGGCCCTTCTTCAGACTGCGTGAGCGGGTGATTGATGGTTGTCATGGACCTGGTGGGCTGAAGGTCCTCTTGCACGTTGCATCTTTCAACCACAAATGCTCAATGGTATTTTTGGTGAAACGCCCGTTGTCGGGCTGTGCTTTTTAAGAAGTTCAAGCGTCAGGAGCGTTTTGTTGTCACATGTCCCAGATAGAACAATGGAATTTTTACTTCCAGCAGCACAACAGAATATGTAAAATATGTAAACATTGTGCGTATGATTATGTATAATACATAATGTTGGGTCTTTCTTGGATTAACATGTGATGAGCGTTTGACAGAACTGGGCCTGTACTCGCTGGAGTGTAGGAGAATGAGGGGGGACCTCATTGCAACTTACCGAATAGTGAAAGGCCTGGATAGAGTGGGTGTGGAGCGGATGTTTCCACTGGGGGAGAGTCTAGGACTAGAGGTCACAGCCTCAGAATACGAGGACTTTCCTTCGGGAAGGAGATGAGGAGGAATTTCTTTGGTCAGAAGGAGCTGAGTGTGCCAGAAGGCTGTGGAGACCAAGTCAGTGGATGTTTTTAAGGCAGAGATAGATAGATTCTTGCTTTGTACGGGTGTCAGGGGTTATGGGGAGAAGGCAGGAGAATGGGTTTGGGAGGGAGAGATAGATCAGCCGTGATTGAATGGCAGAGTAGACTTGATGGGCTGAATGGCTGAATAATTCTGCTCCTATCACTTATGACCCTGTGGCCCTAAGTGTAGAAGCTGAGGTACTGTCTATATATATATACATATACAGTATATATACTGATATGATAGAACTTTATTTATCCTAGGAGGGAATTTGATCTACCAACAGTCATAAAAAGCACATTAATTATATATGTATGTATATATATATATATATATAATATATATATATATATATGTATGTATATTATATATATATATATATATATATATATGTATATATATTATAAACAGATTATATATATATATATATAGTTGTTCTAACCTTCAGCATGCCGATTGTTGGCTGAGGACATTATGCGGTCCAAGATTTAGGAACCACTGTACTAACAAGTCATATTTCCGATTGCCAACTCGTCTCTTGAGCTGAGTGCTGTTTCCTGGCAGAGAATGTTCAAGGCCATTAGGAACCAGTCCCTGCAGGTTTGGTGACCTTTCCGTCCGCACTTAATATGACCAAACTGTTTATTTGGCCTTCAGATGGGTAGCGATCTGAACACAATGCTCTCTCAGGCGAGGGAGAGCATCTTTATTTTGGGAGCTGGCTGTTGGTGAGCTGGAGATAACGCAGAGTGAAGTCACGTTTCTTTGATGGATGCTGGCTGGCTGGCTTGTGTGGGCAACAGGACACAACAAACAGTGCGCCTGCGCTAAGCCGGTATTTGCCGCATCCTACTGGGGCGGCGCAGCGGTAGAGTTACTGCCTTTCAGCGCCAGAGACCCGGGTTCGATCCTGACTATGGGTGCTGTCTGTGGGTTTTCTCTCAGTCATAGAGAGAGTCATAGATTGATACAATGTGGAAACAGGCCCAAGTCCAGAAATGCTGCCTGTCCCGCTGAGTTACTCCAGCATTTTGTGTCTACTATACCCACAGTGGTGAATCTGGTAGAGCTGCAGTGTCTAACAGTGCCAGAGACCTGGGTTCGATCCTGACTGCGGTTGCTGTCTGCGCGGTGTTTGCACGTCCAAGGTTAATTGGCCTTTGTATATTGCCCCTAGTGTGTAGGGAGTGGATGAGAAAGGGAGATATCATAGAACTAGTGTAAATGACGCCAATACAACATGGAAACACATCCGCCAGTTCACCATCGATCACCCGTTTACTCTAATTCTATGTTATCCCACTTTATCATCCATTCCCTACACATTAGGTACAATTTACAGAAGAAATTACGTCCTTGGGATGTGGGAGGAAACCCAAGCATCCGGAAGAAATCCACGCGGTCACTCGCGCGGAGGACGTGCAAACTCCACACAGGGAGCAAACAAACTCAGGATCGAACGTGCTTGCACTTTCAGTAAAGCAAAAAAAGTGAGGCTTCTCCATTTACACCTTGTCTGAAAAAGGGCATCATCATCAATGCCTTGTTCCCCAGGTACTTAGTTTAGTTTAGAGATACAGTATGGAAACAGGCCCTTCGGCCCACCGAGTCCGCGCTGACCAGCGATCACCCCAAACACTAGTTCTATGTAATCCCATTTTCGCACTCTGTACACAATAGGGGCAATTTACAGAAGCCAATCGACCAACAAACCCGCACGTCTTTGGAACGTGGGAGGAATCTGGAGAAAACCCTCGCGGTTTAGGGAGAACGTACAAACTCTGCATAGACAAGCACCCTTAGTCAGGATCGAACCGGGGTCTCCGGCACTGTAAGGCTGCAACTCTACCCGCTGCGCCACCTGAGTGCGGGGGTGGAATGAACATTTGGAATGGGACCAGTGGCAAAAACCTTCTGAATGAGTAAGTAAGTAAGTTTATTGGCCAAGTATTCATACATACAAGGATTCACATACATAACTGAGCCACTGGTGATGCTAATGCCAGATAATATGGTTTGCCTGAACTATTCCAGGATGGATGGGAAGTCTTCAAGCATATCTGCTGAAAATCGCAAGCTGGATGCTTGTGAGGAACGAAAAAATGCTTGCTTTATATTTCACCCTGCTGTTTGATGGCAGGCGAAGGCTTCCTCCCCATCTTGGCATTGATTGTCAGGCATGGATGTGCTCAATTAATCTCTACAACATAACTTGCAGATTAGCTGACAAGTCATTGGAGTTGAGCTGTTCAGTTTAGATTAGTTTATAGACACAACATAGAAGCAGGCCCCTCGGCCCACCGGGTCCGCGCCGACCAGCGATCCCCGCACTCTTACACTATCCTACACTCACTAGGGACAATTTACAATTTTACTCAATTTTACTCGCCAATTAAACCACAATTAATCCACAAACCTGCACGTCTTAGGAGTGTGGGAGGAAACAGGAGCACCCGGAGGAAACCCAGGTACAGACAACCCAGGATCGAACCCAGGTCTCTGGCGTTGTAAGACAGTAGATCTACCGTTGCCCCACCGTGCCATCCTTTACTGCAATAGAATTGCTGCGTGACAGCGAATGCAGCTCGAGACCCGGGTTCAATCCCGACTACGGGTGCTGTCTGTATGGAGTTTGTACGTTCTCCTCATGACCTGCGTGGGTTTTCTCCGAGATCTTAGGTTTCCTCCCACACTCCAAAGACGTACAGGTTTGTAGGTTAATTGGCTTGGTAAATGTAGAAATTGTCCTCAGTGTGTGTGGGATAGTGTTAATATGCGGGAATAACCGGTCGGCGCGGACCCGAAGGGCCTGTTTCCGCGCTGTATCTCTAAACTGCTGCTGATTGTTGGATAACCTTAGGTTAGCCATGATTGAATGGCGAAGTAGACTTGATGGGCTGAATGGCCTAATCCTGCTCCTATCACTTATGACCTATGATCTTATAGGTTTGTTTTCTCAGAATTATGTGTTCGTGGAATTGCTATGACCCCATTTGTCCCCTCTCTCTCTCTCTCTCTCTCCTCCCATCCCTCAAACCCCAGGAGATTATTTTCACTTGAGCAGTGAAGCTGTCATGAAGGCGAGAGAAGGGGGATGGTTTAAAGTCCTCCATTACATCAATTGCCCACAATTCTACGCAGGGAAAACAAAAGTGTCATGGTAACCAAGGCGGCCTAAAAATAAAAGAGGGCACATCGGGGCCTGACCTGATGAAATGCGAAAAGGAGGTGGTGAATTGTCACAGTGAATTAAATAAGGCAAATGTGTAGTGAAAGCAATCACTTTGTTAATGGAGTCTATTTGAATAATAATTAAAACTAAAGTATTTGTACATGAGCACACCAGAAGGCCAAGATCCGTTAAGTGCTGAGACAATCAATGAAGTGGCAAACCTCCTCTGATTAAATATATTGTCGTCATGATGGATTCCTGGTTGTAATATTGTTTAATCCTGGTCACACATGACACATATTAAAAAGGACAACCTTTCAGGGCTCAAAGAAACGGATAATTGCAAACTGAATACAGGTCGCTGAAGCAGCGAGCAATATCCTTTATTCTCAGGATGGAAAATTCAAATGCTAAAGGTTGAGGCTTGAAGGTAAGAGGGGCAACGTTTAAAGGAGATGTGCGGGGCAAGTTTGCCTGGAGTGGCCTGCAGAGGCTGATGAATGAGGAAGGTACAGTAGTGGTATTGAAGAGACCTTTGGATAGGCATTTGGATATGGGGAAAACAAATGGTCGGCACGGATTGGAAGGGCCGAGAGGGCCTGTTTCCGTGCTGTAATTGTTATATGGTTATATGGTTATATGATATGCAGGGAATGGAGGCATATGGATTATGTACAGATTGATTGGAGTTGGTTTTGGCATCATGCTCCTCATAGACATTGTGGGCCGAAGGGCTTGTTCTTACGCTGTACTTTTCAATGTTCTATTTACTTTTGTCAAGAGACCCAACATGAAATGAGGCCCTTCGGCCCACCCAGTCTGCGCCGACCAGCATTCACTCATACACTAGTTCAGTGGTTCTTAACCTTTTTGGCATACGTACGCGCATACGCGAACAAAATGGGGATGATCAGCCATGATCACATTGAATGGCGGTGCTGGCTCGAAGGGCCGAATGGCCTACTCCTGCACCTATTGTCTATTGTCTATAAAATACTGTGTGTGGTATGTACCTTTGTTAGGTTCCTAAAAATGGGCACAAAAAATGAATATGTTATTTATGACCCGTTCGTGTCCCCCGGTGAAGCCCCAAACGATCCCCCCCCATGGGGGTCCCGACCCCCAGGTTAAGAACCACTGCACTAGTTCTATCCAACACACTAGGAACAATTTACAGAAGCCGATTAACCACCAAACCTGCTCGTCTTTGGAATGTGGGAGGAAACCGGAGCACCCGGAGAAAACCCACGCAGGTCACGGGGAGAACATACAAACTCTGTGCAGACAGCACCTGTAGTCAGGATCGAACCCAGGTCACTGGCGCTGTGAGGCAGCAACTCTGCCTCTGTGCTACTGTTCTGTGTTCTATGAATAGCAACTGCTCTTCAGAAAATAATCAGAGGTCACATCTCATACTGTGACAGTATCACCTATTCTCCATCAAAGCAGAGGGACGGAGACTTGAAGCTTTGTTAGTAGGTTGCTTTAATAACAGCAATGTCTGTGTGGAGTTTGCACGTTCTCCCTGTGGCCAGGTGGGTTTCCTTCGGGTGCTCCGGTATCCTCGCACATCCCATAGACACGTGGACTTGCAGGATAATTGGCCTCTGTAAAATTGTCCCCAAAGGGCCTGTCCCACTTACGCGATTCTTTTCGGCGACCAGAAAAAGGTACGACTCCTTGGGCGACTACTCACGGCCATACGGGCGTCACCCTGGTCGTCGCTGGACAGGCCCTTAATGTGTAGGACGGTGCTAGTATGCGGGGATTGCTGGTCAGTGCGGACTCGGGGACGGAAGAGCCTGTTTCCGCGCTGCATCTCTAAAGCCCAAAGTACGTTGGATTCAAGATTCAAGATTCAAGAGAGTTTATTGTCACGTGTCCCAGATAGGACAATGACATTCTTGCTTTGATGCTTCAGCACAACAGAATTATAGAAGGCATGAATACGGGACAGATCAGTGTGTCCATATACCATTATATAAATATATACACACATGAATAAATAAAACAGATAAAGTGCAAATAAACAGATAATGGGCAATTAATGTTCAGAGTTTTGTTTGAGTTGAGTTCTGTGGGGAAGTAGCTGTTTCTGAACCTGGACGTTGCAGTCTTCAGGCTCCTTTACCTTCTACTTGAAGGTAGCGGGGAGATGAGTGTGTGGCCAGAATTGCAAACAGTCCATGATTCAGTTGGCCCAAATGCCCTGCCTCGGTTGGTAATACTGATTTTAGATTTCCATGCTGTTTGCTTTGATTTTTTTTTTTTTTTAAATTGGAAAAAACCTGCTACTCCAGATGTGCAGTGGTGGGGAAAAAGGGAATTGTTCATTCATGAGATCTGTGTTGGTGACCGGTGTTAAACAGTGTTCCTTTGGTGACAGCATGGCTGAAACCTGAGAGCTCGGGAGTAGATTAGTTCTACGTGACAAGGTTGGTAGTATTCTTTTATACAGTGCCTTTGTGATCCTAACATCTTCCGCACAATCTTGCTTATTATTAATTCTTTCGTGTAACATGAACATGCCCAATTTTTTTCTACACACTGAATATTTAGTTGAGTTGAGTTTATGGTCACATGCACAGAGGTAGAGCGAAGAGCTTTTTGATCTTCTCTCCACCTCATTTGGAGACCCTTGGACTATCTTTGATTGGAGGTAGACAAAAGTGCTGGAGAAACTCAGCGGGTGCAGCAGCATCTATGGAGCGAAGGAAATAGGCAACGTTTCGGGCCGAAACGTTGCCTATTTCCTTCGCTCCATAGTTGCTGCTGCACCCGCTGAGTTTCTCCAGCACTTTTGTCTACCTTCGATTTTCTAGCATCTGCAGTTCCTTCTTAAACAAATATCTTTGATTGGATTTTACGGGACTTTATCTTGCACTAAACGTTATTCCCTTTATCATGTATCTGTACACTGTAGATGGCTTCAATGTAAATTATGTGTCGTCTTTCTGCTGACCGGTTAGCCCGCAGCAAATGCTTTTCACTGTACCTTGGTAGACGTGACAATAAACTAAACTAAACCCATCAGCGGAAATTATAATCGAGCTATCCACATGTGCAGATACATGACAAATAAAACGGTTTAGTGAAAACGATGATTTATTCTACACGTTCCTTGATACTCACCCCCCTTTGATCTTATTCTTGCGTGTGGCGTGCACAGCCTAACGTTGTAGGTCAACTTGTTCTATTTGATCTTGTTCATGCACGTCGGGTTGATAGCATTAGTCGAAACCAAACATCCTATAGATAGATAGATAGATCACTAAACGCTAGAACGTCTAAACGCAATGGGCTGACGTGTAGTACGCAACGGAGCGGAACGTGGGCCTTTTTTTCATCCATTTCCGCAACCCGACCCGACCCGACCCGACCCGACTGGCAGTGTAATCAACGTTGCGGGAGAACAGTTTGTGTTGATAAATTATAATTCTGAAAATGAGGAGAAGATTTTTACCAAAGAACTTTTATTTTTACGAGGATGTTTCCGTAACCGGTTTCCGTCTCCGCGCTAGTATCTTTGCTCCGCTACGGGATCTTTGGTGCGGAGACGGAAGCCGGTTACGGAAATGGGGCCGAAAATGACCCGTGAATCTGCCCATGACCCTACTATGTATTTTTCGTCGAGTGATCTAACTTGCTTGCCATAGGATCTTTGGTCGAAACAGGGTGGACTACGTG
>CM069154.1:8456035-8616035 GCA_035221665.1 Okamejei kenojei
AGTGGGCTGCAAGCTGAGAACAATAAGCAACATCCAAGTGGTTTATATGAAGGGGTTGAGAGAGGAAGATTTATAGAATGGAATCAAAATGAAGGACCCGGAAGACTTATAGATGGGCCAATGGATATCCGGGAAGAACAGGCTGCTATTGAGGTACTTATAGCATCCCAAAAGTGTGAAAAGATTGTGTGTTTTATAAATGCATTATCAGGTTATTGTGGGGCGACATATTATGAAGACTAGTTTAAGAAAGAACTGGAGATGCTGGAAAAATCGAAGGTAGACAAAAATGCTGGAGGGACTCAGCGGGTGAGGCAGCATCTATGGAGAGAAGGGATAGGCGACGTTTCGGGTCGAGACCCTTCTTCAGAAGTCTTTTACCCAGACTAGGGGAATCGAGGACCAGAGGACATATTCTGAAGGTGAAGTGGAAAAGATTTAATAGGAATCTGAGGGGTAACATTTTCACACAGAGGGTGGTGGGTGTAGGGAACAAGCAGCCAGAGGAGATAGATGAGGCTGGGACTATCCCATCTTTTAAGGTACATGGATAGGACAGGTTTGGAGGGTTATGGACAGAGCGCAGGCAATTGGGACTAGGGTGGTGGCCGGTGTGGGTGAGTTGGGCCGAAGGGCCTGTTTCCACACTGTATTAATCTATGACTCTATCAATGACTAAACCCACAACTCTCTGTGTGAAAAAGTTTACCTTCAGGTTTCTATTAAATCGTTTCCCCCTCACCTTCAACCTAAGTCCTCTTGTTCTTGATTGCCCTCCCCTGGGTAAAAGACCCTGCATCTTCCCTATCCATTCCCCTTGTGATCTTATTCACCTCTACAAGATCAGACCTCATCCTCCTATGCTGCAAGGAATAGAGCCTTTGCCCGCTCGACCCTTCCCTGTAGCTCAGGTCCCTGCATCCTGGCAACAGGCTCTTGACGGGATTAGAGACCGACTCAACCGTAGATGAGCTTTACCATTGAGGAACGCGCGTTAACTGTTAACGCTTTGCCCAAAATGCAGTGTTTGATTTTGCACGATTTGAGCAAAGGCTTTGCTGATGTGGTGGAAGGAGGGACATTCTTGAAAAATGTAAACATGGGGAAAGAGCAGCAAAAATAGACGGCAGGATTTCACTCCCAAAGTGCCAGTATCGGCTCAGAGGCCTGAATGGCCTCATGTCGTACCGTACCATTCCCCGTTTCTGTGTCATTGTCGGTGGTGCTTGTGAACTTTTCTCTCATCCGTCGCCCATTCCTTCTCTCCAGAGATGCTGCCTCACCCGCTGAGTTACTCCAGCATTCTTGTGTCTACAGTGGGTACAATGCCGCGTGTATGTGCTGGTCTACAGGTTTATTGTGGAGGTGTAGGGGTTAGTCATAGAGTCATGGAGTGATACAGTGTGGAAACAGGCCCTTCGGCCCAACTCGCCCACACCGGCCAACATGTCCCAGCTACACTAGTCCCACCTGCCCGCGTTTGGTCCATATCCCTCCAAACCTGTCCTATCCATGTACCTGCCTAACTGTTTCTAACATGTTGGGACAGTCCCAGCCTCAACCACCTCCTCTGGCAGCTTGTTCCATGCACCCACCACCCTTTGTGTGAAAAAGGTTACCCCTCAGATTCATATTAAATGTCTTCCCCTGCGCCCTGAACCTACTGTATGTTACGAATAAACCTACAGTATTTATGAAATAAGATGTAGAAGCAAATAATCGCAGATGCTGGAGCACAGAAAAATATAGAAAGTGTTGGAGTAACTCAGTGGGGGGGGGGGGGGGTCGGGCTGGACAGAACAAGGAGGGGGCGTCGTCCAGTTGGTATGGCTGCCCAGCCTGCAGCTGTCTGACTTTTAACCTCTTTCTTTTATTTTAGTGAGTTTTAATGTTTTGTTTTGGAGTGTATTCTTTTTTATGTGGGGGGTGGGGGTGGGGGTGGGGGGAAGGGGGAAACTACTTTTCAGGATCCCTACCTGGTCGGAGAGGCAGCTTTTCTCTGGGCTGCACCTTCGACCCGTCCTCGCGGCCTAGCAGCCGGCAGGCCTGGAGCGGCGTTTCCTGAGGGGGAACCGCCCAGAACCTCGGCTTCGGAGGCGGCGCAGCGCTGGAGCGCCATCGCGCAGCGTTGCGGGCGATGCCTTGCCTGGGTGGCCGCGCTGGAGCTCCGGAATGCTGAGACCGCCGGTGAACATCACCCAGCTGCGGGCGGCAGCGCTGAACCTTTGCATCGGGAGCCTGGGATCTCTCGGCGAGATCGCCAGGGGCGGAGCTCCATCCGGCGCGGCCTTGTCGGCTTCGGAAGCCACGGACTCCGGTAAAGAAGCGGCCGTTCCAGGTGTCCCAAGCCGCTGAGAGGGTACACACACACTCACACCGACGCCGGAGCACCATCACCCGGCGTGAAGGCCTAAAACATCGGGCTGCTGTACCGCCGACTGCGGAGGCCTCAATAGGCCCGACTATGGGTGGACATGGGGATGGGACTGGACTTTGTGCCTTCCCCCACAGTGGGAACCATTATGGGGGGATGTTTTTATGTTTATTGTTAAATTCTTTAGTGTTGTGTCTCATCTTTATCTGTGTGCTGCATGGCAAGACAAATTTCACTCCACCAACTGGTGTATGTGACAATAAATGTCCTTTGTCCTTTGTCCTTATGCAAAATAATGGAGTGAACCAGGTGTGCAGGTAAAGGAACTGCAGATGCTGGTTTACGCTGAAGATAGACACAAAGTGCTGGAGTAATTCAGCGGGACAGGCAGTGTCTCTGGGGAGAAGGAATAGGTAATGTTTCGGGTCGAGACCCTTCTTTAGACTTTGGGGGTTCAGGAATGTCTTTAGGGTGCATACAATAATTGTACAGACATACTAACATGCATGTTAAGCTGTGACATGATCATGTATGTTTTATGTAGAAACCCATGTGCAGATTTATTGAAGAGTAATATGTACTGTATGTTAGATGCTGGTATCATATTGTCCTATTCGGTATGTGTTACAAGGCTTTAGTGATATTTAACATTTACGCAAACAGGAATATTGAGTTTAGTTTAGAGACATAGCATGGAAACAGCCCTTCAGCCCATCGAGTCCACACCGACCATCGATCGCCCGTTCACACTAGTTATCCCACTCCTTACACACGCTGAGCAACTGACAGAGGCCGATTAACTCACAAATCCCGCACGTCCTTGGGATGCGGCGGGAAACCCACGTGGTCACAGGGAGAAGGTGCAAACTCCACACAGACAGCACCTGAGGTCAGGATCGAACCCGGGACAAAGGACAAAGGACATTTATTGTCACGTACACCAACTGGTGTAGTGAAATTTGATTTGCCATGCAGCACACAAATAAAGATCAGACACAACATCATAGGATTTAACAGTAGACATAAAAACATCTCCCCACAATGGTTCCCACTGTGGGGGAAGGCAGCAAAGTCCAGTCCCCATCCCCAGTTCACCCATAGTCGGGCCTATTGAGGCCTCCGCGATGGTGCTCCGGTGGCCGTTCCAGGTGTCCCAAGCCACCGCCGAAGCCGAGGTTCAGGCCGGTCCCATCAGGAAACGCCGCTCCAGGCCCCGCTGGTAGGCCGCGAGGACGGGTCGAAGATGCAGCTCAGAGAAAAGCTGCCTCTCCGACCAGGTAGGGACCAGGAAAAGCAGTTTACCCACCCCCCACATAAAAAAGAATAGAGTCCAAACAAAACACTTTTTACACACTAAAAATTTAACAAAAGAAGTTAAAGGACAGACTGCAGGCTGGGCAGCCATACCCCCTATGTGGACTCGGGCGCTGTGAGGCAGCAGCTCATCAGCTGCACCACTGTGGCTCCCTACCATGTGAGAATGTGAATGATTCTCTGATGGTGATGATGATACTATATTGTCACGTGTACTTGCCACACTGAAATTCTTTGTTTTTGCAGACAATACACAAAGTATACAGTTGCCAATCACTAAGCAGCTCAATAAATGGGCAGCTTACAAACCAGCGGAATGAAGAATGAAATCTCTAACTTCAAGTAAACCTCTCTCTCCATTCCTCCCACAACCTAGTTCTCCGGCTAGTTTCACTGTCCTCTTGAATAATATTACTGATTGTTTAAGGAAGAACTGCAGATGCTGGAAAAATCGAAGGTGGACAAAAAAGCTGGAGAAACTCAGCTGGAGAGACCCTTCTTCAGACTGATATTACTCCTGAGTGTATGCCTCCTTGTCAGCTTCCCCTCAGCCACCAATGTACCCATTCTACATTTCCTCAGCATTGGGCTGCTTTGATCTGTCATTTTCACACCTTACCCATCCATATCTCTAGTCTCCCTCTCCCCGAACTCTCAGTCTGAAGAAGGGTCTCGACCCGAAACGTCACACATTCCTTCTCCCCAGTGATGCTGCCTGTCCTGCTGAGTTACTCCAGCTCTTTGTGTCTATCTTCGGTGTAAACCAGCATCTGCAGTTCCTTTGTATGAAAATAATGCTGGCATGTTTATAAGGATAGCGGAGGTCTTTACTTGGACGTTTCTACTGGATGACTGGGTGTAATCTGCAAAGCCCCAGGATCTAGGGTAGGTAAAATGTGGTTGACAAATTTGGGCCCAATTTCTCTTGGGAGCCATGCACTAAGATAGTTGTGAGGGTTAATGAGCGTGCCTCCTCCCAAAATAGCACCCCGCATCTCCACATCTTCTCACACTCTCTAAAGGACCTTCCTCTAGGAAGATAAGGAAGAATTCCACAGATTCACCACCCTCTGAATAAAGAAATTCCTTTTCATTTCATAGATACATAGATACATAGACAATAGGTGCAGGAGTAGGCCATTCGGCCCCTCGAGCCAGCACCGTCATTCAATGTGATCATGGCTGATCATCCACAATCAGTACCCCGTTCCTGCCTTCTCCCGGTATCCTTTATTCCGCTAACCTCTACGGTAACTCTCTTTTGAATTTCCTTTCTAAAGACACGTCCTTTAATTCTGAGGCTGCGTCCCTCCGATCCTAGACTCTCCCACTAGTGGAAACATCCTCCCCACCCACTCACTCTATCCAGGCCTTTCACTATTTGATACATTTAATCGAGGTTCCCCTTCATCCTGCTAAACTCCAGCGAGTACAGGCCCAGTGCCTTCAAACACTCATCATATGTTAACCCAATAATTCCTGGGATCATTATCATGAATCTCCTCTGGACCCTCTCCAATGCCAGCACATCCTTGCTCAGATATGGGGCGTAAAACTGCTCACAATACTGCAATTGCTGTCTGATCCACGCCTTATAGAGCCTCAGCATTACATCCCTGTCTTTGTATTGTAGCCCTTTCGAAATAAATGCCGGCTTTGCATTTGCCTTCCTCACTACCGATTCAACTCGCAGATTAACTACTTGGGGAATCCTGCACCAGCACTCCCAAGTCCCTTTGCACCTGTAGTTTCTGAATTCTCTGCCCATTTGGAATATAGTCTGCTCCTGACGACAGCACTGGGTCGGTGATGTTTGTGTCGGCCTGGCCTGGCCTGGTTATGCATCTGATGATGAGATGGGAGGTGACGTGAACTCTGGAATATCACCTTGCTCCTCACAAAGCCTCTTGGCTCCAAGCTTTGGGAGCTAAGGCACGTTGTGTTCTGCTCATAGGAAATGGCGAGTAACCACAGGCAACTATTTGCCTGCTAGCCTCCGACGCAGATCTACGATGTGTGGGAAGGAACTGCAGATGCTGGTTTAAACCGAACATGCACAAAAAGCTGGAGTGACTCAGCGGGGCAGGCAGCATCTGTGGAGAGAAGGAATGGGTGATGAAGCCTATCAACATACTCATATTACAATTTCTCCGCACTCTTAAATCTTTATTCCCACGGCAGCATTTCTTACTTTAACTATGATCCCTTATCATGTATCTGTACACTGTATAATGGGCTGATTATAATCACGTATTGTCTTTCTGCTGACTAGATAGCACGCAACAAAAAACCTTTCACTGTACCTCAGTACACGTGACAATAAACTAAACTGAAACTGAACTGAAGGTAAATCCAATGGGTTGAAGGTTGTGATCCCGAATACTAATTGAGCAAGGACAACTAAATTCTTTACAAAAACCTTCTTTGAAAAACTCATGCGCAGTTCACTTGCACCTCCTCCAACCTCATCTGCTGCATCCGCTGTTCCAGGTGTCAACTTCTCTACATCGGCGAGACCAAGCGCAGGCTCGGCGATCGTTCCGCTGAACACCTCCGCTCAGCCCGCCTTAACCTACCTGATCTCCCGGTTGCTCAGCACTTCAACTCCCCATCCCATTCCCAATCTGACCTTTCTGCCCTGGGCCTCCTCCATTGTCAGAGTGAGGACCAGCACAAATTGGAGGAACAGCACCTCATATTTCGCTTGGGTAGCTCGCACCCCAGCTGTTTGCACGCTGACTTCTCTAACTTCAGGTAGTCCTTGCTTTCTCTCCCCATCCCCTCCCCCTTCCCAGTTCTCCCACCAGTTTACTGTCTCTACCTACATTCTACCCTTGTCCCACCCCCTCCCCTGACATCAGTCTGAAGAAGGGTCTCGACCCAAAATGTCGCTTATCCCTGCTCTCCTGAGATGCTGCCTCGCCCGCTGAGTTGCTCCAGCATTTTGTGTCCACCTAGCAAAACTTGGGTATTGATCGGGCTGGGAGCAGGTTGTGAATAGGTCATCGATTGACACAAGGCTGAGATTTGCATAGTGCAATGGTTCTGGTGAGATTCAGTATTGAATGAGCTGCTATTGATTGGCTCAGTTCTATATTCAATGCGATATTGATGGAAAAAACTACCAACAGATTACTGATTTTAGTTTAGTTTAGGTTAGCGATACAGCGCGGAAACAGGCCCTTCGGCCCACCGTGTCCATGCCGAGTCCAATCCCCACACACCAATCCTATCCCACACACATGTGGAACAGTTTACAATTTTACTAAGCCAATTAACCTACAGACCTGTACGTCTTTGGAGTGTGGGAGGAACCCGGAGCTCCTGGAAAGAACCCACGCAGGTCACGAAGAGAACGTGCAAACTCCGTACGGACAGCACCCTTAGCCACTGTGCCACCCCTATTGAGTAATTATGTGCCATTATTTGGTGTTTAGACCTTTAATAGAACATTTTGCTCCTGATTAATGATGAAGATTGAAACAGAAGGCTGTGGAGGCCAAGGCAATGGATATTGTTATGACGGAAACTGATAGATGCTTGACTAGTATGGGTGTCAGGGGTTATTGGGAGAAGGCAGGCGAATGGGGTTAGGAGGGAGAGATAGATCAGCCATGGCGGAGTTGACTTGATGGGCCGAATGGCCTAATTCTGCTCCTATCACGTATGAACAGGAACATATGAAGATTTCCATTCAAACTATGAAATTCCGGATTTTCCCTCTCACGCACTTTGTCCTTCACACATCACTGAATTCTTTGCTGACTCTCTCTCTCACTTGCATGACTTTCCCCCTGATATCTTTAATCACCCTCGCCTCCTTTATAGAATCGGAGAGGCCTGTTACGTCACTTTGTGGCTTCAGCATTCTACACGTCTCCGATAATAGAATACTTTCACCTGACTAGGAATGTTTTTAATCAAACATGCAAGCTCAGCAATTCACCAACATTTAAAAAAAAACCTTCAACCTTCACGCTGCATTTTGTCCTGAAATCATTTAAAATTTTGAATGTGGATCAAAATATAAGTGTTCTTCTTAATCTTCTCAGTTTCAGTTTAGTTTATTGTCGCGTGTACTGAGGTATAATGAAAAGCTTTTGTTGCGTGCTATCCAGTCAGGGGAAAGACAACACATAAGTTCATAAATTAGGCCGTTTATGAAAGTGTGTGAGAGGGAAAATCCCGAATTTCATTGCTTCAATGGAAATCTTCATATAAGTTTGTGTTCATTAGTTATAGGAGCAGAATTAGGCCATTCGGCCCATCAAGTCTACTCCGCCATTCGATCATGGCTGATGATCTATCTCTCCCACTCAACCTTACTCTCCTGCCTTCTCCCCGTAACCCCTGACACCCGTACTAATCGAAAACCTATCTATCTCTGCCTTAAAAATATCCATTGATTTGGCCTCCACAGCCTTCTGTGGCAAAGAATTCCACAGATTCACCACCCTAAAGAATTTCCTCCCCATCTCCTTCTTAAATGAGTGTCCTTTAATTCTGAGGCTATGACCTCTGGTCCCAGACTCTCCCACTGGTGGGAACATCCTCTCCACATCCACTCTATCACTTAATTTACCTCCGTGTGTCAGAAGACTATCTGCAATGTCAAGAGTGTACGGTGAAAGTAGTCAAACAGGTGATCCATGATCGGCACGGACTGGATGGGCCGAAAGGTCCGTTACAATACTATATCTCTACACGAAGCTTAATCTGAGAACATGACTTTCTCTCCTGTTTCTGCATCTGAACCCCACCATCTGCGAACAACTAACTTACGTTTGCCATTCCAATCAAGGATTGCTGACTGATTGGAATGGAAGCTTGGGGGACTGATGAGCTTTTCATCAATGCCAAATGTATTGATTAGTTGTTAGCTGGTAGAGAGGTTCAGATGCATCCATTCGGAATAATGAATACTTAAAACCGAATTGAGATTTAAATCAAATTTGGATATTCTTTTAAACAGCGGTGGCAAATTCAAATGGCTTATGTCAAGAGCCAGGAGTGTCAGGAGTCAAGAGTCAGGAGTGTTTAGTCCAGTTTAGTTCAGTTTATTGTCACGTGTACCGAGGCACAGCGAAGAGCTTTTTCGTTGCGTGCTAACCAGTCGGCGGAAAGACGAAGGGCGCGATTACATTCATGCGGACAAATGCATGACGAAGGGAATAACGTTTAGTGCAAGATAAAGTCCAGTAAAGTCCGATCAAAGACAGTCTGAAGGGCCTGTCCCACTTGGGCGATTTTTTTTGGCGACTGTCACAGTCGTGGCAGGCCGTCTGGAGCGACCAAGCAGCTGTAGTAGCTTGTCCAGCGCACAAGAGACGACTGGACCCCCCCCCCCCCCCCGCTATGACAATGTTGACGACAAGCTTCTACAACCCACCACCTAGTCTACAGCAAGCTACGGCAAGCTACGGACAACCGGCGACCCATTAGGACGTCCACCTACGACCACACCTACGACAATGAAGTCAACCTACGTCCACCCGCGACAAGCTGCGACAAGCAACGACCCTGAGGGCTACAATAGACAATAGACAATAGGTGCAGGAGTAGGCCATTCGGCCCTTCGAGCCAGCACCGCCATTCGATGTGATCATGGCTGATCACCCCCAATCAGTACCCCGTTCCTGCCTTCTCCCCATATCCCCTGACTCCGCTATTTTTAAGAGCCCTATCTAGCTCTCTCTTGAAAGCATCCAGAGAACCGGCCTCCACTGGCCTCTGAGGCAGAGAATTCCACAGACTACTGAAGACAATTCAGTCGCCGGTACCTGTCATTGGTTGACGTAGGTTGACCTAGGTCGCCAATGGAATTCACCTACGTCAACACGCGGCGACAACCGCACTTTCTCCCTGTGACCGCGTGGGTTTTTCATCCAGGTGCTCTGGTTTCATCCCAAATCCCGAAAGACGTGCAGGCTTGCAGGTGAATTGGCTTCTGTAAAATTGGCCCTAGCTTCTAGGTTAGAACGAGCGCACGGGTGATAGAAACAAAATGCTGGAGTAAATCAGCGGGTCAGGCAGCATCTCTTGAGAAAATGCTTCTGTAAATCCCCCCTTGGTGTGTAGGATGCGAAAGTGGGGTGATGTATAACTGGTGTGCTGGTGATCAATGATCGGTGTAGATTCAGTGTGCCAAAGCGCCTGTTTCCTTGCTGCATCTCTAAACTCAATTCAATTAAACGAAATTTTAGTTGTTTTATTTTTTGCTGCTTTGTTGATAGATGTTGTTGAAAGGTCGTAGTTTAGTTTAGTTTTGTTTAGTTTAAAGATACAGCGAGGAAACAGGCAATTTACAATTTTACCAAACCCAATCAGCCTACAAACCTGTACGTCTTTGAAGTGTGGGAGGCAACCGGAGCACCCGAAGGAAACCCACGTAGGTCACGAGGAGAAGGTACAAGGATCGAACCCGGGTCTCTGGCGCTGTAAGGCAGAAACTCGACCCCCGCGCGCCTCCGTGCCGCCCGGCTGCGTCCAAGGAGCGTGCAGTGAACGCAACAGGGTTAATAATCCGGATAAAACCAAAGGGTGTTTATGGACTAATTGAGTTCTCAAACAATAATACTGATAACAATTAGTGTCAGTCCCTCGTGTCTGAAATGGTTATGGACATTTCTTCCTTCTCTTTGTCATTTTTAATGACCTGAAGTCGACATAAAGATGAAAGAGTCAGGGGGAAGTGTTTTGGAGTCGGAAAGGAAATGATTAATGGCGGGGAGTGCGACTCTCAGCAACTCTCCCCCCCAGTCCCAGGGGCGTCATCTGCGACACGGATCAAAAAAAAGTCAGCACCGCCGTTAATTATTGCATGAAAACGATGCTGAATGAGCGAGGGGAAGCATCAATAATGCCTGAAGCCGGAGCAACTCAGCGGGTCTCACAGCATGCCCCGGAGAAAAAGGAACAGGTGACGTTTCGGGTCGAGACCCTTCTTCAGACTGAGAGCCGGGGGGCAGAGAGGGAGACGAGAGATGTAGACGGTGGTGTGGAGAGACGTAGAGGACAAATGGATGAAAGATATGCAAAAAAAAGTAACGATGATAAAGGAAACTGGCCATGGTTGGCAGCGGGCTAGGTGAAAACGAGTGGCAGACAACGAGACTCAACAAGACAGGTTTGAAGAAGTCGAGACCCTTCTTCAGGAGTCTGAAGAAGGGTCTCGACCCGAAACGTCGCCTATCTCCTTCGCTCCTTAGATGCTGCTGCACCCGCTGAGTTTCTCAGCTTTTTGTGTACCCTCGATTCTCCCAGCAAGTTCCTTCTTTAAGACAGGTTTGAAGCTGGTATGACTTGGGTGGGGGAGGGACGGAGAGAGAGGGGATGTAAGGGTTACTTGAAATTAGAGAAATCAATGTTGATACCGCTGGGGTGTCAGCTGCCCGAGGGAAGTATGAGGTGCTGTTCCTCCAATTCGTGTTTGGCCGCACTCTGACAATGGACAATGCCTGGACAAGTCGTGTTCCGGATGAGAAGGGGAGAGAGCGAGGGGGGGGGGGGGGGGGGGGGGGTAAAAGGTGGCAAGGCGTGCTGATTGTCGACGCTTAATTATTAATCTGTCAACCAGCTTGTTTCACAGGACCTCAAGGGAAAGGGGCGGAAGCTGCAGCGGAGACAGGAATAGGCTTTTGATATTTTCTCCAGGGAGCGCCACTGCTGCGGATTTACATAACCAATCCCGCAGGATGCAAGCAGGGATTTGAGCCTCTTACAACGTATTATTGTTGTCTTTTGATGGATGAATGATAATCCGACAGAGTCTCACAATTTCTCACAGTCTCCATTGCCCAGGATGAGAGGGGCGGTGGCACAACGGGTAGAGGCACGAGGCAAGAGTGTTTTATTGTCAGAGGTCCCAGACAGAACAATGAAACTCTTACCTGCAGCAGCACAATGGAATTTGTAAACATAGGGCTCTGTTAACAATATAACAAGCAAGGAAAAAAGTTCAGCGTGTGCATATATACACATACTCAGACAGACACGCACTCACTTATATGCGTGAGACCAAGCGCAAGCTTGGCGATCGTTTCGCTGAACATCTCCGCTCAGTCCGTCTTGACCTAACTGATCTCCCGGTTGCTCAGCGCTTCAACTCCTCCTCCCATTCCCAATCTGATCTTTCTGCCCTGGGCCTCCTCCATTGTCAGAGTGAGGCTCAGCGCAAATTGGAGGAACAGCACCTCATATTTTGCTTGGGCAGCTTACACCCCAGCGGTATGAACATTGACTTCTCCAACTTCAGATATCCCTTGCTTTCCCTCTCTCTCCATCCCCTCCCCCTTCCCAGTTCTCCCACCAGTCTTACTGTCTCCGACTACATTCTGTCTTTGTCCCGCCCCCTCCCCTGACATCAGTCTGAAGAAGGGTCTCGACCCGAAACGTCACCCATTCCTTCTCCCCAGAGATGTTGCCTGTTCCGCTGAGTTACTCCGGCATTTTGTGTCTACCTTCGATTTAAACCAGCATCTGCAGTTCCTTCCTGCATTTGAACCATTGAGCCCACGGAAGAAACCCACCCGGTCACAGGAAGAAAGCGCAAACTCCACACAGACAGCACCGGAGGTCAGAACAAAGCCAGGTCTCTGTGACGCTGCGAGGCAGCAGCTCTACCCGCTGCACATCTGTGCCGCCATTTCCTCTCCACATTTTGAAATCTAAGTTATGGAACAAGCTGCGAGAGCAGGTATTTGAGGCAGGAACCATCGCAACATGTAAGAAACGTTTAGGCAGGTATATGGATAGGACAAGTGTGGAGGGATATGGATCAAACGCAGGCAAGTAGGGCTAGTGTAGCTGGGACAAGTTGGCCGGTGTGGGCAAGTTGGGCCGAAGGGCCTGTTTCCACGCTGTACGTCTCTACAACTCTAATTGAAAAAGGGGGAATGGTGCAGAGTAGAAGCAAAATATAAAGCTGGTTTCTATTGAACCAAAGTGAAAGCTGTATTTTATTTCCCAAATCCCTACCCAAACAAATGTCAAAGACAGGGCATTTTGTTCGCTCACTGGCCATCCAAACAGTGAGAACATGTTGTTCTGGTTCGGACTCCGAACAAAGGGCCATTGTCAGACGGAGCGCTGATCGGAATGTCAGATGGCACCATTGTTGTCCAAGTTGCGTTCAAAGGCATCTAGTGGGCGTCTTTTGCTGGCATGAGTGTGCCGTCAACACTGCATCCATGTTGCATGCCAGAGAGGAAATAGTGGGTTAAGCCACGGTAGGTTTGCCAGGTCCAGCTAAAGGTAGTCCATTTTGTTTTGTATCAAAAATGATTTATTTAATTACGATCACGATACAAAACAAAACCGTGGTGACACACCCACCAGCGTCGTACAAGATCACCAAATTATTCTGACTCTAAGGGGCCTGTCTCACGTGGGCGTCATTTGCGCATCATGCAGGTGGCGAGCGAAGATTTTGTAAATCCCAAAATCCTGGGGCGCCGGGCGGGACCGCGCGTCACTGCCTACGCCATCACGTCTCACCACGCGCCACCCATGCGTCACATACACGGCACGACGTGTGCGTGACGCGTAAATTGTGTTGTGTCGTGCATCGTGACGTGTAAATTATTGAGCGTAAATGATGCGCAAATAACGCCCAAGTGGGACAGGCCCTTAAATTTCCAAAGAGCTAAGTTATAATCCTCACAAATATACTAAATAACTACGATACAACTATGTCCCTCTCTAACACCCCCGGGCGCGGACGTAACTATGGAAAAGGGGCGAGCATCTGGCTCGGGCAGAGCCCTCGTCTGCCTGGCGCCGTGACCCGCGGATGGCCAGCTTGGCCCGGCCTAGGAGCTCAGCAACCCAACCAGGACATCTTCGGCCCGGCCCACTCCCTAGATCCCGTCACCAGTCCCCCAATCGCTGACAGCTCCCCCTACGGGCCCCAGGTGAAGTGGCGGTGCTCCTTGCCCTCCGCACCCTGGCTACAAGGGACGCTCTACTGGTCCCTCTACCCTCAGCAGGAACGATGCTGCTCTGGGCCTCGGCGTCCTGGAAGGTAGTCTTGGAGGTCGGAGGCTCTCCAACACATTTTTCCCCTCACACCAGTGCTACGCCTCTACTTCCTTTGCAGGCTTAGGAAGTTCGACATGTCCCCCAACACCTCACACCAACTTCTACAGATGCAAGAAATTGCAGAGAATTGCGGACGCTGCCCACACGGACCAGCCTCCCTTCCATTCACCCCATTTATACCTCACGCTGCCTCGGCAAGGCCAGCAGCATAATCAAGGACCACTCGCGCCCTGGCCACTCCCTCTTCTCCCCTCTCCCATCAGGCAAAAAGGTTTGAAAACGCAAACCTCTAGATTCAGGAAGAGTTGCTTCCCAGCTGTTATCAGGCAACTGAACCATCTTACCACAACCAGAGAGCAGTCCTGAACTACTATCTACCTCATTGGAGACCCTCGGACTTTGATCGAACTCTACTAGCTTTATCTTGCACTAAATGTTCTTCATGTTAAGTTATTATGATACTTTATCGTGTATCTGTACACAGTGGGTGGCTCGATTGTAGTCATGTACTGTCTGGTTAGCACACGACAAAAGCTTTTCACTGCGCACTTTTGGTCTCCAAATTTGTGGAAGAACATTCTTGCTATTGAGGGAGTGCAGCGTAGGTTCACGAGGTTAATTCCTGGGATGGCGGGACTGTCAAATGTTGATAGAATGGAGCGGCTGGGCTCGTATACTGTGGAATTTAGAAGGATGAGAGGCAATCTTATTGAAACATATAAGATTATTAAGGGTCTGGGCATGCTAGAGGCAGGAAACATGTTGGGGGAGTCCAGAACTAGGGGCCACAGTTTAGAACGGAGATAAGGAAATACTTTTTCGCACAGAGAGTTGTGAATCTGTGGAATTATCTGCCTCAGAGGGCGGTGGAGGCCGGTTCTCTGGATGCTTTCAAGAGAGAGCTAGATAGAGCTCTTAAAGATAGCGGAGTCAAGGGATATGGGGAGAAGGCAGGAACGGGGTACTGATTGTGGATGATCAGCCTTGATAACATTGAATGACGGTGCTGGCTCAAAGGGCCGAATGGCCTCCTCCTGCACCTATTGTCAATTGTCTATTGTACCTCGGTACACGTGACAATAAACTAAATTAAATCTAAACTAAAGCTAAAACTAAACTAATCTAATTAACTACTCAACATGTCTGTTATTGTACACAAAAGGCTGGAGAAACTCAGCGGGTGCGGCAGCATCTAAGGAGCGAAGGAGATAGGCGACGTTTCGGGCCGAAACCCTTCTTCAGACTGTCTGTTAGTGTGCTTTCCCATCCACCCATGGCCAACTGGAAAAGAAAAGACTACAGATAACTCTTAGCTATTGAGCCGGAACCCTTCTTTAAAGATTGTAGCCAGAGGTAGGATTCCAATCTGAAACCTATCACCTATCCATGTTCTCCTGAGATGCTGCCTGACACTCTGACATTCCCCCGCAGGCTGTGTCTTCTTTTGTAAACCAGCATCTGCAGTTCCTTGCTGCTGCAGAACGGGAGATTGTTTTGTACGGGTGTTGGGGGTTATTGGGAGAAGGCTGATTGAATGTCGAAGTAGACTTAATGGGCCGAATGGCCCAATTCTGCTGCTGTAACATGAACTTAGGAGGAAGCTGGTGAAGTCAGGTGTAATTGATGGGTTTGTATGTTTTGCCTGTGGCCATGTGGGTTTCCTCTGGGTGCTCCGGTTTCTTCCCACACTCAGGTTTGTACGATTGTAAAATTGTAAGTTGTCCCTAATGTGTGGGATAATACAAGTGTATGGGGATCGCTGGGTGGGCATGGACTCTGTGGGCCGAAGGGCCTGTTTCCGCTCTGTATGTCTAAACTAAAATAAAATAAATTAATCCAATCTAAAGGCCTGCACTGTTGCAGCAACATAACACTTAACTATAGTCTTACTTATGAATCACAGGTTACCAATTATTTATTCAGCAGGATGTGGCCTATCACCCTTTAACTACAGGATATCTGCATAGTCGCTGCCTCTGGTGTAAGGGTTACCCACAGTTTATTCTGTAGGGTAAGGATTATTCAGAATTTATTTGGGAATTAAATGAATGAGCCAAATGCAGTGAAACGGCCGAGATGTCTCTTTAGTCCACTGCTGGAAGGGAGCCTCTAAAAGTGTTTGCGTGGGATGCAACCTAGCTACGCATAAACTGGCTATTGTTTGGTTGGGATTCCAGTAAGTATGGGCGGTGCAGCTGACAGAGTTACTGCCTCACAGCGCCAGAGCCCCGGGTTCGGTCCTGAGCCCCGGGTGCCGCCTGTGTGGAGTTTGCACGTTCTCACCGCGACCGGGCAGGTTTCCTGGCGCTGCTCCGGTTTCTTCCCACATCCCAAAGACGTGCGGGTTTGTCGGTTAATTGGCCTCTGCGAAATCGCCCCTCATGTTTAGGGGGCATATGAGAAAGTGGGATAACATCGGTATCAGCAAGGAACTGCAGGTGCCGGTTTACACAAAGTGCTGGAGTAACTCAACGGGGTCAGGCAGCATCTCTAGAGAACGTGGATAGGTGGACGTTTCAGGTTCGGACCTTGCTTCAATCAGTTAATGCCACTACTATTACCTAGCTACAGTGGAATTATTTGATTTTGCTCAAAACGCTCAAAGTAAGGGACTAGTGCGAACGGTGGTGGTTGGTTGGCAATGACTCGATGGGATAAGGAGCCTGGTTCAGTGCTGTATGTCTACACTTTATCACTGATCTCATGAGTTTGTGTGCCTGTGAAGGAATGTTTTATAAGGAGAGGAAATTTATAAGTTCATGTTATAGGAGTAGAATTAGGCCATTCGGCCCATCGGGTCCACTCTGTCATTCAATCACGGCTGATCTCTGCCTCCTAATCCCATTCTCCTGCCTTCTCCCCATAACCCCTGACACCCATTATAATCACAATCCTGTCTATCTCTGCCTTAAAAATATCCATTGACTTGGCCTCCACGGCTTTCTGAGGCAATGAATTCCACAGACTCACCGCCCTCTGACTAAAGAAATTCCTCCTCATCTCCTTCCTAAAGGAACGTTGTTTAATTCTGAGGCTGCGATCTCTGGTCCGAGACTCTCCCACAATTAATTCCACAGATTCACCACCCTCTGAAATTGATGTTGACCATTTGTGTTTAGGTATCAATATTTAAGTAACACTTTCCAGGCGCATCTTCTTGCATCCTGCACGACCGGTTGCTAGAGCATTATCCGCACACGATGGCTCTTCGAAGCTATCAGAAAGTTCATATATCGTGTTACAAGGCTATGAATTGAGTGAAGAGTCCAAGGTGTTTTTTTTTTTAAGTGAAATCTCCTTGTCTCACCTGGCAGTAAATTTAAAGCAGGCAGCTGGAATACATGTAAATAACTTTTTCCTGGAAGTAGCACAGTTCTTCAATAGGTCAACAGAAAATCTTGGCTCCAATCTTCTTTCCCTCCTCTGGCCTCCTAAGTGGATGTATCACAATGCACTCTCATCAAAAATAATCTCCTGGTTTTAAAAAAAAATATTAATTTGAGAAAATTGTAAGTAAATGGGTGAGACTGAACTGAGCTGAAACATTTAGTTTTAGGTTTTAGTTTTAGTTTTAGAGATACAGTGCGGTAACAGGCCCTTCGGCCCACCGAGGCCATGCCGACCCAGCGATCCCCATACACTACCACTACCCTGCACACACTAGGGACAATTTACAATTTTACCAAGCCAATTAACCTACAAACCTGTACGTCTTTGGAGTGTGGGAGGATACCGGAGATCCTGGAGAAAATCCACGCAGGTCACGGGGAGAACGTGCAAACTCGTACAGACAGCGCCCGTAGTCAGGATGGAACCCGGGGGTCCCTGGCGCTGCGAGGCAGCAACTCTACCGCTGCGCCACCGTTAACACCGCTACATGTTAACAAGGTAATAGGGACAGATATTTGTAATGATACTGAGGGACCTGTCGGCCTGTTTTATTTTTGTTCCAACTGGTCTTTCACTGAAGATAGACACAAAAAGCTGGAGTAGCTCAGCGGGTCAGGCAGCATCTCTGGAGAGAAGGGAGCGGTGACGTTTCGGGTCGAGACACCTTCTTCAGACTGAGAGTCAGTGGAAAGGGAGTCTCTCACCGATTTATTTCTGCAAGGGTTTCAGGGTGTCAAGTAAACTTTTAAATGTTGAGCCAAAATCAATGGACATGGTAATATGTGGAGGAACTATCTCTGAACAAGATTTATGACTTGCCGGCCAGAACTCTACAGTTATGCACTTAGCACATAGTCACTGGAACCAGGGGCGGCTTCTCAGAAATTACAGAATGAACAAGACAAAGTATGCAAGTGGGCAGAACAATGACAGCTACAATTTAATACAGAAAAATGCACAGATCCTGCAAGATCGGGAGAAATCAACTGGGCGGTGCGTGCACTCTGTGAGTTGCTTACGCAGGAAGATGAGGACCCATGATCAGACCTTGCTGTGCAGAACGCTATTCCCATCAGTCTGAAGAAGGGTCTGGACCCGAAACGTCACCCATTCCTTCTCTCCAGAGATGCTGCCTCACCCGCTGAGTTACTCCAGCATTTTTGCGTCTACCTTCGATTTAAACCAGCACCTGCAGTTCCTTCTTGCACATTTCCCTCATCATATATCTGTATCACCGTAATTGGCTTGGTTGTAATCATGTATTTTATAGAAACATAGGAAATAGATGCACCGCCATTCAATATGATCATGGCTGATCATCCAAAATCAGTGCCCCCGTTCCTGCTTTCTCCCCCATATCCCTTGATCCCGTTAGCCCAAAGAGCTTTATCAAACTCTCTCTTGGAAACACCCAGTGGATTGGCCTCCACTGCCTTCTGTGGCAGAGAATTCCACAGATTCACAACTCTCTGGGTGAATTGTCTTTCAGCTGACTGGATAACACGCAACAAAAGCTTTTCACTGTACCTCAGTTCACGTGGCAATAAACTAAACTGAATAAATTTGAGACAGAGTAGAAACAAGGAACTGCAGATGCTGGTATACGAAAAGGAAGTTGAGTTGAGTTTAGTTAATTGTCACGTGTACTGAGGTATAGTGAAATGCTATCCAGTCAGCGGAAAGACAATTCATGATTACAATCGAGCCGTCCGCAGTGTACAGATGCATATTGAAGGGAATAACATTTAGTGCAAGATAAAGTCCAGTAAAGTCCGATCAACGATAGTCCGAGGGTCCCCAAAGAGGTAGATAGTAGTTCAGGACTGTTCGCTAGTTGTTGGTAGGATGGTTCAGTTGCCTGGTACCAGCTGAGAAGAAACTGTTCCTGAATCTGGAGGTCTGCAATTTCAAACTTCTGTACCCCTTGCCTGGTGGGAGAGGGGAGAAGAGGGAGTGGGCAGGGTGAGATTCATCCTTGATTATGCTGCTGGCCTTGCTAAGGCAGCGTGAGGTATAAAGTGAGTCAATGGAAGGGAGGTTGGTTTGTGTGATGGTCTGGGCTCTGTCCACAGGGCAGAAAGTGCTGGGATAACTCAACGGGCCTGGCAGCATTTTTGGAGAACACGGGTAGGTGATGTTTCAGGTCAGGATCCTTCTTCAGACTCCAATTGAGAGAGTTCTGATATTCTTTGCAGGCTCAACTCAATTTATCCACCAGATTAGAGCTTTAACGCCAATAAACTTTACACTTTAGAGCTACAGGGCGAAAACAGGCCCTGTGGCCCACCGAGTCCGTGCCGACCTGCGATCATCCCGTACATTAACACTATCCTACACTCTAGGGATAATTTTACAATTTTACCAAAGCCAATTAACCTACAAAGCTACTCATCTTTGAGGTGTGGGAGGAAACCGGAGCACCCGGAGAAAACCCACGCAGTCACGCGGGGAGAATGTACAAACCGCGTACAGACAGCACCCGTGGTCAGGATCGGGCCTAGTCTCTGGCGCTGAGGCAGCAACTCTACCTCTGCTGCCACCTTGCCGCCCCAAATGCTACAGAGGCCAAGGATCAAAGGGACAGATAAACATTGAGAATAGCAAGGGATGAAACTGGTGCTATAACAAGATTTAAAAGACATTTTAATAGGTACATACAACCACACATCTTAGTTCTTGATTCCCCTACTATGAACGACTCTGTGCATATACACTCTCTGCTCCCCTCAATGGTCATATACACTGCCCTCAATGGTCTTATACACTGCTATAATCTCACCTCATCCTCCTGTGCTCCAGGAAGTAAAGTTCTAGCCTGCTAAAAAGTCGGTCAAAATGATTTCAAACAGAAATATCTGGTTCTGATCTTGACAGAAAGAAGAAGAGAGTTGGTTAAAGTTGGAAAATTTGTTATTGAGTATGGGAAGGCTGCAACAAAAGAATGTTCCTCATGTTATGTTGGGCCTCTTAGAAAGGGGGTTGTTTGGTTTCGAAGATAGACACGAAAAGCCGGAGTAACTCGGCGGGTCGGACAGCATCTGTGGAGAGAAGGAATGGGTGACGTTTCGGGTCGAGTCCCTTCTTCAGACTGAGAGTCAGGGGAGAGGGAAACGAGAGATATAGACGGTGATGTGGAGAGATATGGAACAAATGATTGAACAATACTCCAAAAAAGAAGTAACGGTGATAAAGGAAACAGGCCATTGTTAGCTGTGGGCTAGGTGAAAACGAGTTACAGACAATGAGACTCACCAGGACGACAGTGAAACTCGTACAACGACGGCTGGAGGCGGGACAGAGAGAGAGAGATGGATGCAGGGGTTACTTAAAGTTACTCCCACTGACTTACTCCAGATTTTTGTGTCTATCTCCGGTTTAAACAAGTGTCTGCACTTCCCTCCTACATAATTTGATATTGAGACTAGAACGGTACAGAGGAGATATTGCTAGGTCAGAATTCCAGAGTGTAGTTTAATAATCTGGAAATGGCCCAGAGTGAAAACAGTCCAGGAAAGTTACCTCACAGGGGAAAAAAATTGGTGTAGAAACAAAGAACTGCAGATGCTGGTTTATACCGAGGAGTGCAAGAGTAACTCAGCGGGTCTCTCGAGTAAAATGATGGGTGACGTTTCGGGTCGAGACCCTTCTTCAGACTGAAAGTAGGGAGGGGTGGTGGGAGCTGGAGATAGGATAAGGCCAAAACAAATCAGGGGCCGGCAACTGATGACCAAGGAACGGTGGAGCCAACAATGGCCCATTGTTGGCTGGGGAAGATGCGATAACAAAGCGATACGGGGAATGCGAGCAGTGGAACTGTGGTGGCGAATCTGTGGAATTCATTGACACCGACGGCTGCGGAGGCCAAAGTCAGTGGATATTTTTAAAAGGCAACAAAAGACAGATTCTTGATTAGTACAGGTGTCGGAGGCTATGGGGAGAAGGCAGGAGTAGAATGATGGAGTAGAGCCGAAGGGCCGAATGGTCTTATTCTGCTCCTAGAACTTATGAATTTATAAACTAGCTGGACGACTAGGATGGGGAGGGGGGGGGGGGGGTGAGAGGGAATGCAGGGGTTACTTGAAATTAGAGAATTTGTGTTTTTTCTGAGGAGCAAGAGGATGCAAAAATTGCAACTCTGTTCCGATCCAAATCATGTGTTAAGTTCTGTAGGATCTGTGATGTAGGCTGGTGCCAATTCATATTAGCATCCCCCTCAAGTATCTTCTGTTAGCTGATGCAAGTCACCAGATGGTGTTAGGTCTGTTCTCGTTTTTTGGCAATTTGGTTTCAAACTAATTTGATGGAAGGCAAGACATTTTTGGAAGCTACTTCCCTTCCCACTAATCGATATTTTTGCTTTCAGCTACAATATTTTTTTTAGAACCTTTTAGCATTATCATTTTTTTTTAAAGAAAGAACTGCAGATGCCGGAAAAATCGAAGGAAGGCAAACATGCTGGGGAAACTCAGCGGGGTGAGGCAGCATCTATGGAGCGAAGGAAATAGGTGACGTTTCGGGTCGAGACCCTTCTTCAGACTGATGTGGGGGGGGGGCGGGAAGAAGAAAGGAAGAGGCGGAGACAGTGGGGTGTGGGAGAGCTGGGAAGGGGAGGAGAAGGAGGAAAAAAGCAAGGACTACCTGAAATTGGAGATAGTCCGAGGGTCAACAATGAAGTAGATAGTAGTTCAGGACCACTCTCTGGTTGTGATGGGACAATTCAGTTGCCTGATAACAGCTGGGAAGAAACTGTCCCCTAAACGTCACCTATTCCTTCGCTCCATAGATGCTGCCTCACCCACTGAGTTTCTCCAGCATTTTTGACTACCAGCATTATGAGTTTAGAAGGATGAGGGGAGACTTACCGAATAGTGAAATGCCCGGATGGAGAGGATGCTTCAGCCGATGGGAGAGACTAGGACTAGAGGCCATAGCCTCAGAATCAAGGGATATACTTTTACGAAGGAGATGAGCAGGAATTTCTTCTTCTTCTTATTATTATTATTATTATTATTAAATCGTTGAAAACATTAGCGACGCAGCGGTGCTGGTTTCCGACGGGCAGACCTTACAATGCCGTGTACGACAGTGATCGCAACTTCTACTGAAGCGTGGATGGCCGTTGGCTCGCTAGAAGCTCATCCGCCCTTTGACAGGTCTTGTTTTTGGTCCTGCTGGGGGTCCACAGCCCCCTCCTCACCCGGCAAACCAGGTGTGGGAGACGGTTTAGTCGCCTACAATCCGACCATGGAGCAGGTGGCACGGGGTTACATGGTACCCGTGGCGGGGGGAACTAACCCCTGACCTGACCTCAGATGGTGAATCTGTGGAATTCATTGCCACAGAAGGCTACGGAGGCCAGGTCAGTGGATATTTTTAAGGCGGAGATTGACAAATTCATGGTTGCTAATGGTGAGAGACAGGTGGGAGGCGGACTGCAACGACCAGGTTCAGGAATAGCTACTTCCCCACAGCCATCAGGCTGTTAAACTCGGCTCGGACAAAACTCTGAACATTAGAAACATAGAAACATAGAAATTAGGTGCTGGAGTAGGCCATTCGGCCCTTCGAGCCTGCAGGAGTAGGCCATTCAATATGATCATGGCTGATCATCCAACTCAGTATCCCGTACCTGCCTTCTCTCCATACCCTCTGATCCCCTTAGCCACAAGGGCCACATCTAACTCCCTCTTAAATATAGCCAATGAACTGGCCTCAACTACCCTCTGTGGCAGAGAGTTCCAGAGACTCACCACTCTCTGTGTGAAAAAAGTCTTTCTCATCTCGGTCTTAAAGGATTTCCGCCTTATCCTTAAGCTGTGACCCCTTGTCCTGGACTTCCCCAACATCGGGAACAATCTTCCTGCATTTAGCCTGTCCAACCCCTTAAGAATTTTGTAAGTTTCTATAAGATCCCCTCTCAACCTCCTAAATTCTAGAGAGTATAAACCGAGTCTATCCAGTCTTTCTTCATAAGACAGTCCTGACATCCCAGGAATCAGTCTGGTGAACCTTCTCTGCACTCCCTCTATGGCAATAATGTCCTTCCTCAGATTTGGAGACCAAAACTGTACGCAATACTCCAGGTGTGGTCTCACCAAGACCCTGTACAACTTAAGTAGAACCTCCCTGCTCCTATACTCAAATCCTTTTGCTATGAAAGCTAACATACCATTCGCTTTCTTCACTGCCTGCTGCACCTGCATGCCTACTTTCAATGACTGGTGTACCATGACACCCAGGTCTCGCTGCATCTCCCCTTTTCCTAATCGGCCACCATTTAGATAATAGTCTGCTTTCCTGTTTTTGCCACCAAAGTGGATAACCTCACATTTATCCACATTATACTGCATCTGCCAAACATTTGCCCACTCACCCAGCCTATCCAAGTCACCTTGCAGTCTCCTAGCATCCTCCTCACAGCTAACACTGCCCCGCAGCTTAGTGTCATCTGCAAACCTGGAGATATTGCCTTCAATTCCCTCATCCAGATCATTAATATATATTGTAAATAGCTGGGGTCCCAGCACTGAGCCCTGCGGTACCCCACTAGTCACTGCCTGCCATTGTGAAAAGGACCCGTTTATATCTACTCTTTGCTTCCTGTTTGCCAGCCAGTTCTCTACCCACATCAATACTGAACCCCCAATGCTGTATGCTTTAAGTTTGTATACTAATCTCTTATGTGGGACCTTGACGAAAGCCTTCTGGAAGTCCAGATATACCACATCCACTGGTTCTCCCTTATCCACATCCTCGAAAAATTCCACAAGATTCGTCAGACATGATTTACCTTTCGTAAATGCATGCTGACTTTGTCCAATGATTTCACCACTTTCCAAATGTGCTGCTATCCCATCTTTAATAACTGACTCTAGCAGTTTCCCCACTACCGATGTTAGACTAACTGGTCTGTAATTCCCCGTTTTCTCTCTCCCTCCCTTCTTAAAAAGAGGGGTTACGTTTGCTACCCGCCAATCCTCAGGAACTACTCCAGAATCTAAAGAGTTTTGAAAGATTACCACTAATGTATCCACTATTTCCTGAGCTACTTCCTTAAGTACTCTGGGATGCAGCCTATCTGGCCCTGGGGATTTATCGGCCTTTAATCCATTCAATTTACCCAACACCACTTCCCGACTAACCTGGATTTCACTCAATTCCTCCTTTGACCCGAGGTCCCCTGCTATTTCCGGCAGATTATTTATGTCTTCCTTAGTGAAGACGGAACCAAAATAGTTATTCAATTGGTCCGCCATGTCCTTGTTCCCCATGATCAACTCACCTGTTTCTGACTGCAAGGGACCTACATTTGTTTTAACTAATCTCTTTCTCTTCACATATCTATAAAAACTTTTGCAGTCAGTTTTTATATTCCCTGCCAGTTTTCTTTCATAATATATTTTTCCTTTCCTAATTAAGCCCTTTGTCCTCCTCTGCTGGTCTCCGAATTTCTCCCAGTCCTCTGGTATGCTGATTTTTCTGGCTACTTTGTACGCATCATCCTTTGCTTTGATACTATCCCTGATTTCCCTTGTCATCCACGGATGCACTACCTTCCCCGATTTATTCTTTTGCCAAACTGGGATGAACAATTTTTGTAGTTCATCCATGCAGTCTTTAAATGTCTTCCATTGTATATCCACCGTCAACCCTTTTAGAATTAATTGCCAGTCAATCTTGGCCAATTCACGTCTCATACCCTCAAAGTTGCCTTTCTTTAAGTTCAGAACCATTGTTTCTGAATTAACAATGTCACTCTCCATCCTAATGAAGAACTCAACCATATTATGGTCACTCTTGCCCAAGGGACCACGCACAACAAGGCTGCTAACTAACCCTTCCTCATTACTCAATATCCAGTCTAGAATAGCCTGCTCTCTCGTTGGTTCCTCTACATGTTGATTTAGATAACTATCCTGCATACATTCCAAAATATCCTCTTCCTCAGCACCCCTGCCAATTTGATTCACCCAATCTATATGTAGATTGAAGTCTCCCATTATAACTG
The DNA here is from genome assembly GCA_035221665.1 of Okamejei kenojei. NCBI lineage: Eukaryota > Metazoa > Chordata > Chondrichthyes > Rajiformes > Rajidae > Okamejei > Okamejei kenojei. Next base: position 8,481,160 of record CM069154.1, read on the forward strand.
TTTTGCCTTTGTCGCACGCATTTCCTGTTTGATACCATCCCCAACTTCACTGCTACTGTTAGGTGGCCTGTACACAACTCCCACTAGCGTTTTCTGCCCCTTAGTGTTTGCAGCTCTACCCATACCGATTCCACATCCTCCAAGCTAATGTCCTTCCTTTCCATTGCGTTAATCCCCTCTCTAACCAGCAACGCTACCCCACCTCCTTTTCCTTTCTTTCTATCCCTCCTGAATATTGAATATCCCTGGATGTTCAGCTCCCAGCCTACGTCACCCTGGAGCCATGTCTCCGTGATCCCAACTATATCATAATCATTAATAGCTATCTGCACGTTCAACTCGTCCACCTTATTACAAACACTCCTTGCATTGAGAGACAAAGCCTTCAGGCTTGTTTTTACAACGCTCTTACCCCTTATACAATTATGTTGAAAAGTGGCCCTTTTTGATTTTTGCCCTGGTTTTGTCTGCCTGCCACTTTTACTTTTCACCTTACTACCTATTGCTTCTACCCTCATTTTACACCCACCTGCCTCTCTGCTCTTGGACCCATCCCCCTGCCACATTAGTTTAAATCCTCCCCGACAGCACTAGCAAACACTCCCCCAGATAATAGCCCATTATCTGTTTATTTGCACTTTATTTTTTGTAAAATATTTTTATTAGAAGTAATTACATATTAAGAAGAAATAATATAAAATCAAAGAAAAAGAAAATATTATTCGTGACATACATTCTTAATATTTTTTAAATTTACAGTCAATCTTATTTATACTTCTATATTTTTTTTATTTTATAACAGTAGGAAATAGAGATAGGTAATAAAGAGAAAGAGAAATAAAAAAGAGATAAATAAAATGAGTGGAGTATTAAACAAGATATTCTTCATTGGAGATATATTCATGATCTATTGTATATAATTCTTCATCTATTCCTTCAGTCATGGCCTCGAACCGGACCATCTTAACCCTTTAAATATTCAATAAATGGAGACCATATTCCTCTGAATTGATCTAACCTGTCCATTAGGACAAGTCTTAATCGTTCCAGGTGAAGTGTCTCCGACATTTCTGTAATCCACATTTTGATTGTAGGGGATATGGGACCTTTCCAAAATCTTAGTATTAATTTTTTACCAATTATTAAACTATAACCAATAAAAATTATTTGTTGTGTTGTTAGTATCTGATTCGTTTCTAATATTCCCAATATAATTAATTTTGAGTCTGGAATTAAATTTGCATTAACTACATTTGAGATTATCTTAAAAATTTCTGTCCAAAAATTAGTAATTTTTATACATTTTGTGAATGAATGCGTTAGATTAGCTTCTAATTGTTGACATTTATCACATATAGCGGAAACATTTGAGAAAATTCTGTTTAATTTGGATTTTGAGAAGTGTAATCTATGTATAACTTAAATTGTATCAAGGAATGTCTTGCATTTAATGAGCAGTGGTGTATATGTTGTAAACTTTCATTCCATACTTCTCTACTAATTACTTGACCTAATTCGTTTTCCCATGCTTGTCTATATTTATCCGTATTTGGTAAATCATTTTCCAGTAAAATATTATAAATATATGATATTATTTTTTCTGTATTCGGATGTTTATTTAGACATTCATCTAAAATTTCTGTCTTTCTATTCCTAAAATCTAGTGTATTTGATTTAACATAATCTCTAATTTGTAGATATCTAAAATATTCTTTGGAGTGTAATCCATAATTTTGTTGTAATTCCTGAAATGAGAGAAATAAACTTTCCCTGTAGAGATCACCAATCTTATTTATTCCATAGTTCTTCCATTTAAAAAAACCTTTATCCATCAATGAAGGTTTAAAAGTAATATTGTTTACAATTGGAAGAGCTAGTGGTCTATTCTGCAATTTTAATGTTTCTTTTAATTGTTTTCCAAATACGTATACCACTTTCTATTATTGGGTTTCCTCTATAAATTTTCTTATGTATTGTAGTATTAGCAAATAAAATCGAGCTAATTTCGAAAGGTAAACAGTCTTCCTTTTCCATTTTTAACCAGTTTGGTTGTTTATCTAGTTCTTCCAACCAGAAATTAATATTATTTATATTAACTGCCCAATAATAAAACGTAAAATTAGGCAATGCAAAACCTCCATTCATTTTTGATTTACATAAATGCTTTTTAATTATTCTATGGTTCTTATAATCCCAAATAAAATTGGTAACTATAGAGTCCACTTTCTTAAAAAAAATTTTAGGAAGATATATCGGGATCATTTGAAACAAGTATAATAATTGTGGAAGAAAAATCATTTTTATCGCATTAATCTTACCTAGCATTGAAATAGGTAATGTTTTCCAATATTGGATATTCTTAAGTAGTTTATTCAATAAGGGTGGAAAATTAGATTTAAATAAAGAATCATATATATTTGTTACATAAATTCCAAGATATTTAATTTTTTATTTGCAATCTTAAAAGGATATTGTTGTAATATATGTAAGTTATTTCCCATTATTGGCATGTTCACTTTTATTCCAATTAATTATATATCCTGAAAACGATCCAAATTGAGTTATTAAATCTAACAAGTTAGGAATACTAATTTCTGGTTTTGTGATATAAAGTAATACATTATTTGCGTATAAAGAGATTTTATTTTCAGTTTCTTTAGTTTCATACACATATATTTCAGGATGCAATCTGACAGATTTTGCTAGTGGTTCTATTGCAAGTGCAAACAGTAGTGGAGATAAAGGGCAACCTTGTCTGCAGCCTCGGAATAAGTTAAATTTAGTTGTTAACATTTGGTTTATTAATATTCTGGCTGTTGGCTTGGTATATAGTAATTTAACCCATGTTATAAACTTCTCCCCCAACTGAAAAAATTCCATAACCGAAAATAAGTAAGACCATTCAATCTGATCAAAAGCTTTCTCTGCGTCCAAAGAAATAATTGATAAATCCTTATTAATGTTTCTTTTCGAATATATAATATTAAATAATCTTCTCAGGTTGTTTGAGGAATATCGTTTTGGTATATTTAATCAGTTTCTGTTTGATCTGAATGAATTAGTTTATTAATCACTGTGTTTAGTCTTTGTGCTAGTATTTTGGTTAATATTTTTTGATCAGTATTTAAAAGAGATATAGCTCTATATGACCCTGGATCATCCAGATTTTTATCTAATTTAGGTATAAGGGTTATAATAGATTCATTTAATGTTTCTGGTAATTTCTGTTGTGCATAAATGTGTTCATATAGTGTCTTCAAACGTGGAGCTATCATATCATAAAATATTTTATAAAATTCTGCTCCAATACCATCTGGTCCTGGAGTTTTACCATTTTTTAATGATCTAATAGCTTCTTCAATTTCTTTAGTAGTTATTTCAACGTTTAATAATTCTCTATCTTCTAAATCCAGTCCTTTTAGATTACTATTTTTTTTAAATGTTTCTACTCCTATCCGATTTTCTTTTGTTTTAGCTGAATATAAATTTTTATAATATTGCAAAAATCTCTCGTTTATATCTTTAGTTTGTACTAGTAATTCCCCTTTATCTGCACTTTATCAGTTTATTTATTCATGTGTGTATCTATTTATACAATGGTATAAGGACACACTGATCTGTTCTGTAGTCAATGCCTACTATGTTCTGTTGTGCTGAAGCAAAGCAAGAATGTCATTGTCCTATCAGGGGCACATGACAATAAACTCTCTTGAATCTTGAACTCTTGAACTAGAAATAATTTGTGAAAACAACAGATAACTCGAGATTTGGAATTTGATTTGAGATTTGATCTGTCATTTTCACACCTTACCCTTCCATATCTCTAGTCTCCCTCTCCCCTTGACTCTCAGTCTGAAGAAGGGTCTCGACCTGAAACGTCACCCCTTCCTTCACTCCAGAGATGTTGCCTGTCCCACTGAGTTACTCCAGCATTTACGTGTCCAGTTCAGTTTAGTTTAGTTTAGAAATACAGCGCAGAAACAGGCCCTTCGGCCCACCGAGCCCGCACCGACCAGCGATCCCCGCACATTAACACTATCCTACACGCACTGTGGACAAATTTTACACTCATGCCAAGCTAATTTACCTACATATCTGTAAGTCTTTGGAGTGTGGGAGGAAACAGAAGATCTCGGAGAAAACCTACGCAGTCACGGGGAGAACGTACGAACTCCGTACGGACAGCACCCGTGCTTGGGATCGAACCGTGGCCTCCAGAGCTGCAAGCGCTGTAAGGCAGCAATGCTGCCGCTGCGCCACAGTTACCGCCTTTACTTTAGTTTGGCCTTCGGATGTCTCTACTAATTCATTGTCAAACTCTGCTTGCAAGTGGGGTGGGGGCCTGATGAAGCTGGCTGCTGGGCTGTGCTGATTGCTGGCTGGAGACATATGGCAGTCTGTGGGAGGCCGAGCGGTCCTGTGGTAGCGACGACCCGGCTAGACAGATGGACAGCTTTAACCCAGCGAGAGCCACGTCCCGCCGAAGCCCTTTGACTCACTGTCCCTCTCGTGTCAGTAAACAAGCCCCTCACTCACCCTGCCTTCAAGAGTCAGGAGTCAAAAATGTTTCATCGTCAGATGTCCCAGACAGAAGGGCGGCACGGTGGCGCAGTGGTAGAGTCGCTGCTTTACAGCGCTTGCAGCGCCAGAGACCCGGGTTCGATCCTGACTACGGGTGCTGTCTGTACAGAATTTCTCCCCATGACCCGCGTGGCTTTTCTCCGAGATCTTCGGTTTCCTCCCACACTCCAAAGACGCACAGGTTTGTAGGTTAGTTGCATTGGTGTAAGTGTGAATTGTCCCTAGTAAGTGTAGGATAGTGTTGGTGTGCAGGGATCGCTGGTCGGTGCGGACTAGGTGGGCCGAACGGCTGATTTCTTTAAATTAAACTAAACAGTACAATTGAATTCTTACTTACAGCAGCACCACAGAATATGTAAACATAGTAGTTTAGTTTAGAGATACAGCATGGAAACAGGCCCTTCGGCCCACCGGTTCTTCGCCGACCAGCGATCCCCGCACAGTAGCACTGTCCTGCACACACTAGGGACAATTTACACTTATACCAAGCCAATTGACCTACAAACCTGCACGTCTTTGGGATGTGGGAGGAAACTGAAGATCTCGAAGAAAACCCACGCAGGTCACGAGGAGAACGCACAAACTCCGTACAGACAGCGCCCGTAATCAGGATCGAACCCGGGACTCTGGCGCTGCACTCGCTGTAAGGCGGCAACTCTACCTCTGCGCCACCGTGACTGCCTACAGTACTCTGCTTACCGACTGGCTACAGAGACGCCCCTCAAAAATTAGGGAAGGGATTCCACGCATGAGCGGCAACGGCGAGGGATAAATTTGTGTAATTTGTGTAAACAGTTTTAAATGTATGTATAGCCTCCAAGATTGTTGGATGGAGTCTTGTAAGGATCATGTATTGGACATATTTATTTCTGATAAAGTATATTTTGAAATATTAAAAACAATGGGGCATGTTGGTTGGCATGGACAAGATGGGCTGAAGGGCCTGTTTCCATCCTGTGACTATCTCTCTCTCTCTCTCTCTCTCTCTCTCTCTAAGAGGCTGGAATATTTGTCGTGCTGCTATTTCTTACAGAAATTCACAGTTAATATTTGGTTTCCTGTCTCATACAGACACATCCCCCAGGCTCTCTGGCAAGGCTCAGCTTTATAAAGCAACAAGGCAAGAGACTGCAAGCTGCATGATATACTGCATGGAACACTGCTCAACGTAAACCTGCTCCACGGGAAGTGTAAGTCGCACGTTTATTTAGTGAGAAGCTTGAATGAATTGTGTTGGGGACTGCTGGATACTTGGATACATACTAATTGGTCTTGGGATCATAAGTAATCTGATTCATAATGATAGGTAGTCAAAAAATGCTGGAGAAACTCAGCGGGTGAGGCAGCATCTACGGAGAGAAGGAATAGGCGGCGTTTTGGGTCGAGATCCTTAAAAATAAGGGAAGGGATTCCAAGCCAGTGAAGAAGGATCTCGACCCGAAACGTCGCCAATTCCTTCTCTCCATAGATGCTGCCTTACCTGCTGAGTTCCTCCAGCATTTTTTGTCTACCTTCGATTTTTCCAGCATCTGCAGTTCTTTCTCAATAATTCACAATGGTGAACTGCACGGTGGCGCAACGGCAGAGCTACTGCCTCGCAGCGCCAGAGACCCGGGTTCGATCCTGACAATGGGTGCCGTCTGTACGGAGTTTGTACGTTCTCCCCGTGACCTGCGTGGGTTCTCTCAGAGATTTTTTCCTTCCTCCCGCGCTCCAAAGACATACAAGTATGTAGGTTAATTGGCTCGTAATAAATGTAAATTGTCCCCAGTGTGCGTAGGATAGTGTTAATGCGCTGGTTGGTGCGGACTCGGTGGGTGAAAGGTCCTGTTTCCGCGCTGTATCTCTAAACTAAAACAAAACGTAGGCAAGATGTTTGTCCTTTGCCTTTCGCAGTGGGACTGATCTGGCCTTGATCAGATCTTGATGGAGTTGAATTAAAGACTGAATCACTTCTCTCTATCGCATTTAAAGTGTTGTTAGGATTGTATGAATGATGGTACTCCAACCGTCCAAGTTATGCAGACTCGTGCCTAAAGGAGCCTGCCCACTTGGGCGACCTAATCCGCGAGTTCTGGCGAGTTTGCCCTCGACTCATACTCGCAGCATGGTCGTCGACACGAGGTCGTAGGAGGTCTTCGTAACTCTCCTTCATGCTGGAGAGTGGTCTCCGCGTACTCGAGGCCTCAGCTTGGTCACGGCGTTTTTTTCAATATGTTAAAAAATGCCCGCTAGTAAAAAAAGGTCGCCATGGAAAAAATCAATACTTTTTTTTACTCGTAGGTTTAGTCGTAGTAGGTCGGCATGTTAGTCGTAGGTAATCGAGGGTAGTCGAAGGTGGTCGTAGATAGTCTTCATCATAGTCGAAGGGAGGTCGAAGGAGACCGAAGGAGGTCGTCTTCACTCTCCACTAATTGGTGTCCAGTTTTCCCGAAGTTAGTCGTAGCTAGTCGAAGCTAGTCGAAGCTGGTCTTCGACAGAGTCGAAGGAGGTCTCCAACATGTCATTAGTTCAAACTCTTCTAAACTCGCCAATTAGGTCGCCCAAGTGGGACAGCCCCTTTGGGAATAGTTCATGTGACACAAGCCAAGTTTTGAATGTCCATCCTCGTGACTAAAGTTGCGGAGACACAAGATGCTGGAATCTTGAGCAAAACGCCAATTGCTGGAGGAACTCAGTGGGTCGGGCAGCAGCTGTGGAGGGAATGGCCAGGTGACTTTTGGTGTCGCAACCCTTCTTCAGACTGAAACGTCGTCTGTCCATTCCGTCCACGGATTTTGCCTGATCCGCTGACTTCTTCCAGCACTTTGTGTCTTACTGGCAACAAAGGGGCATTTTGGTCAGCATGGGCAAGTTGGACCGAAGGGCCTCTTTCCGTGCCAGAAGACACTATTTCTACAGCATCTATACTACCAGTGAAAATAGGTTGGAAACAGCAAGATTTAAACATAAAAGAACAAAAAATAACCAGGCTGTAGAAATGAATATTAACATTGTAATTAGTGTTTTTCTTCATGGGTTAAGATACTTACTGCATGAAGTTCGACCATCGGCCTTTGATAAAAAGTATAATTAATTCCATGCCCCATAAGTAATACAGCCAGTTATTTGAAATACCAATATTCATAGCTAACCATGTAAAGAGAACACTATGGTTCAGCGGTAGAGTTGCTGCCTAACAGCGCCAGAGACCCGGGTTCGATCCTAGCTACGGGTGCTGTCCACGGAGTTTGTACGTTCTCCACGTGACCTACGTGGTTTTTCTCCGGGGTCTCCGGTTTCCTCCCACACTCCAAAGACGCTCAGGTTTGTTGGTTAATTGGCCTGGTAAAATCGTGAATTGTCCCTGGTGTGCGTAGGATACTGTTCCTGTGCAGGGATCGCTGGTCAGTGCAGACTCAGTGGGCCGAAGGGCCTGGTTCCACTCTGTATCTCTAGAATAAACTAAAAATTAAAACACGGAGTATGTACTATAACACCAGGATAAGTGTTCAACCAAAAAAACCAAACCAAAAGCCAAGTAGTGTCTAAATTGCTTATGCACATTTATGCGGTAGAACAATTACTAACTCCATATTCAATAATAAGCTAATAACTTCAACGTCAAACTAACCAAATAATGCTAGCTTTCCCTCTCTCTCCATCCATCCCCCATCCTAGTTCTCTGACTAGTTCCAGTTTCCTCCTGATTAAATCTTACTCAATGTTTAAGAAGGAACTGCAGATGCTGGAAAAATCGAGGGTAGACAAAAATGCTGGAGAAACTCAGCGTGTGAGGCAGCATCTATGGAGCAAAGGAATTACTGGATGTACGCCTGCCCCTCAGCTAACAATGTATTATTCTCCATTTCCTTGTCCAACATCCCCTTTAATCTGTCTTTTCACACCTTACCCTTCCATATCTCTGTCTCCCTCTCCTCTGATTCTCGGTCTGAAGAAGGGTCTCGACCCAAAAGGAGCTAACAGTTGAATTCCTGTAATAGTTATAGTACAAAGTGAATTTACAGAAAACTCTGCTTTAAGTGTCGAATAGGTCAGGAGGACACATTACTGGCAACAATGCTGAATACAAGATTCAACTGTTAGCTCCTTATGCCTTTCCTTCTCTCCAGAGATGCTGCCTGTCCCGCTGAGTTACTCCAGCATTCTGTGTCTGGCTTCAATAAAAAGCTGTCTACATAAGATCATAAAGTCATAGGTGATAGGAGCGGAATTAGGCCATTTGGCCCATCAAGTCTGCTCTGCCATTCCATCATGGCTGATCTATCTCCCTCCAAACCCCATTCTCCTGCCTTCTCCCCATAACCCCTGACACTTGTACTAATCAAGAATCTATCTCTCTCTGCCTTAAAAAAATATCCATTGACTTGGCCTCCACAGCCTTCCGTGGCAATGAACTCCACAGATTCACTGCCCTCTGACTAAAGAAATTCCTCCTCATCTTCCTAAAGGGAATTCTGACACTATGACCTCTAGTCCTAGACTCCTACCAATGGAAACATCCTCTCCACATCCACTCTATCCAGGCCTTTCGTTATTCGGCACGTTTCACGTTAAGTAACACATACAAACCTATTGAGCAGAAGCCAGTGCATCATTGGGGTTATCAGGTGGGCACCTCCCTTCACTGGTGTTCCGTTGAGTTATGCATTACCAAGCGAAGATTAGATAAAGAAATGAAAAGATTAATAGGAGAAATAGAAACATAGAAACATAGAAATTAGGTGCAGGAGTAGGCCATTCGGCCCTTCGAGCCTGCACCGCCATTCAATATGATCATGGCTGATCATCCAACTCAGTATCCCGTACCTGCCTTCTCTCCATACCCTCTAATCCCCTTAGCCACAAGGGCCACATCTAACTCCCTCTTAAATATAGCCAATGAACTGGCCTCAACTACCCTCTGTGGCAGAGAGTTCCAGAGACTCACCACTCTCTGTGTGAAAAAAGTCTTTCTCATCTCGGTCTTAAAGGATTTCCCCCTTATCCTTAAGCTGTGAGCCCTTGTCCTGGACTTCCCCAACATCCGGGAACAATCTTCCTGCATCTAGCCTGTCTAACCCCTTAAGAATTTTGTAAGTTTCTATAAGATCCCCTCTCAATCTCCTAAATTTTAGAGAGTATAAACCAAGTCTATCCAGTCTTTCTTCATAAGACAGTCCTGACATCCCGGGAATCAGTCTGGTGAACCTTCTCTGCACTCCCTCTATGGCAATAATGTCCTTCCTCAGATTTGGAGACCAAAACTGTACGCAATACTCCAGGTGTGGTCTCACCAAGACCCTGTACAACTGCAGTAGAACCTCCCTGCTCCTATACTCAAATCCTTTTGCTATGAAAGCTAACATACCATTCGCTTTCTTCACTGCCTGCTGCACCTGCATGCCTACTTTCAATGACTGGTGTACCATGACACCCAGGTCTCGCTGCATCTCCCCTTTTCCTAATCGGCCACCATTTAGATAATAATTTACAAATTTACAAATATCGGCATTAGTGGCTGTGAAGTATCAAACCCGTGGGTTGTGAGCTACAAGTGTCATATTCACTAAAACTTCAGACAGAAGCAGAGCTCGACAAACAAGAGAAGAAGAGAATGGTGATGAAAATGAATCCAAATGAATGGCAGCTCCTGTCATGATGATTCCTATGGCTGATGAAATCGGTTAGATTGTGGAATTATTCATTGACCATAAAATGACCCTAAAACAGGAGGTTAATGACAAGCGATACCTGATGACACATCTCCAGACTTTTTTGTGCAGTACATAGCAGGGGCTACAGTAACTTCTTCGTAAATTATACTAGTGCACCCATACTTATTTTCATTGCAGACATGGTAAAGCGACATTAGTGTAAGAAGGAACTGCAGGTGCTGGTTTACACCAAAGGTAGACGCGAAATGCTGGAGTAACTCAGCCGGTCAGGGAGCATCTCTGGAGAGAAGAAATAGGTAACGTTTCGGGTCAAGACCCTTCATCGGTCTCGGGCAAGGGTGTCGAGGGTTTTCGGAGAGAAGGCAGGAGAATGGGGTTAGGAGGGAGAGATAGATCAGCCATGATTGAATGGCCTGGCCTCATTCTACTTCTATCACTTATTAGTAGACAGCGTTTTATCAAAGGTAGACGCGAAATGCTGGAGTAACTCAGCCGGTCAGGGAGCATCTCTGGAGAGAAGGTTGGTGGCATGGGAAAAGGTGGGCCTGTTTTCCGTGCCGTGGGGCTCTATGGTTCCAATGGGCCTGTCCCACTTGGCGATTTGTTTCAGGCAACTGCCGGCGACTGTCATAGTCGTAGCGGGTCGCCGAAAAACCGGCGACTACCTGCGTCATCCTGGCGGCAACCTACGGCAGCGCCTACTTCAGGAGAAGTCAAGCTACGCTCATTGGTGTCAAACTCACTGTCGTCAAAATATTTTCAACGTGTTGAAAATTAAGCGGCGACCAGAAAGACGCTACGATTTTTTGCGCGCCCGAGGAGACTTCTCCCGACGTCCACCGGCGAACATGTGGCGACAAACTAGTCGCCTGTAGTTGCCTAAAAAATCGCCAAAGTGGGACAGGCCCATTAGTCTCCCCAAAGGGGTTGATGGAAGCAGTGATTTTGATGAATTCTAACAAATCGAACATGGCAAGATAGACAAAAAGAAGCTCAAGGGAGAGCAGGAATTGGATGTGTGTGTGGCAGGAGGCAAAGTGTTGACTGATGTTCTTGTGACAGGAAGGTTGTTATCTCCAGGCTCAGTACTGGGTCCTTTGATTCTTGCAATACCACTGATGTGGACGTGAATAGAGAGGACACGCAATGAAAGCGTCTTCCTTTCAGCAGACCCTGTCAACACCCTCCCATTTTACAATGCATTCCTTTTTCCTGTTGCTCATCTCCATATCCTTTAAGGGCCTGTCCCACTTTCACGAGGTGATTCACAAATTCCCCCGAGTTTTCCCCTTGATTCAAACACGCAGAATGTCCGTAACGAGTCCGTAGGAGGTCGTAGGAGTCCGTAGATACATCGTAGCGGCCCGTTATGCCAGCCGTGGGTACTCGTGGCATCAGGTAAGCCGGGATGTTTTTTCCAGCCCGATAAAAATGTCCGCGAGTAAAAAAAATGGTCGGGATGAAAAAAATTGCAACTTTTTACTCGTAAGGAGGGCATCAAAATAATCGTGGGAATTCGTAGACACACTCGTAGGAGTTTGTGAACATATTCGTGGAAGGTCGTCGGAGTTCGTAGATTACCACGATCTTGATTTTTTTTTTTAGGTCCTTTAAACTCGACAGAGGTTTTAAATTAAGTTGTGAAAGTGGGACAGGCCCCTTTAAACCCCTGTCTCACTGTGCGAGTTGGCCCGCGAGTGACCCCGAGTTTTCACTCGTGGTGATCACGTAGCGGGAACGTCGGAACTCGCACGAGCAACTTATCGACTCGTGGCGCTAACGGCAGGTACTCGGGGAAACTTGTTAACTCGTGAAAAAAATCAAACATGTTTGATTTTTTCCACGAGTCAAATTAACTGTTCAAGTTAAAAATGGAAACATTTAAACTCGTTGTAATAACGTAGTGGCCCGTGCGTTTATCTTAGTGACTCGTGAGTCTACCGTGGGAACTTTAATAATCTGTTCTTTCGCTCGAGTAAAGACTGAACCAAAGATAGACACAAAATGCTGGAGTAACTCAGCGGACCAGGCAGCATCTCTGGAGAGAAGGAATGGAGTCGAGACCCTTCTTCAGACTTACCCGAAATGCCACCCATTCCTTCTCTCCAGAGATGCGGCCTGTCCCGCCGAGTTACTCCAGCATTTTGTGTCTATCTTCGGCCTTTCTGCGATGATCTGCCACTTGTCCTTTATTACTGAGGCGCCTGCCCCGTGGCTTCGTATTCGTCACTCTGTCTCATGAGGACGCGGTTAAAGACCTGCCGGAGGGGCAAGTCTGGGGTGGTGGGTGGGATGTGTCCACGTGTGATGCTCCATCCACCCCCCGGGGCCGAGAGTGTGGGATTGGGAAGGAACTGCAGATGCTGGTTTACACCGAAGATAGACACACACAATGCTGGAGTAACTCCGAGGGACAGGCAGCATCTCTGGAGAGATGGGATGGGTGAGATTTCGGGTCGAGACCCTACTTCAGACTTCTCCAGAGATCCCGCTGAGTTTACTCCAGTAGTTGGTGTCTATCCCGGTGGCGGGGAGCCGGGCTTGGCCGACCCACCGCCTCTACTTGCCGGTCAGTCCGGTGATCATCGCCCTCCGCCCGGGATGCAGCGGAGGTTTCCATCCGGTGAGTTGTCCAGCGCTCACGGTGGACGAGGGAGGACAACAATAGGCCAGGTGAATGAATACAGCACATAAATGAGTCGACCTTTAATATTTCTTGATTTTATGTTTTAATTTACAAGCTGCTTCAAGCGAGGCAAGTTTTATTTGCAGTCCGAAGAAGGGTCTCGACCCGAAACGTCACCCATTCAACGATAGACACAAAAAAGCTGGAGAAACTCAGAGGGTCAGGCAGCAACTCTGGAGAGAAGGAATAGGTGACTTTTCGGGTCGAGATCCTTCTTCAGAAGACGGGCCCTTATCCAAAATGTCACCTTCTCCAGAGATGTTACCTGGCCCGCGTTGTTACTCCAGCTTGTTGCGTCTGCCTTCCGTCCAAAGCCTTGGGATCGTCGCCAACATGAAGACGGTGCGAAGCCCCCGCGCCCGGTGCAATGGACAGGGAGCTGGAGAGGGGAGGGAAGGGGTCACACACATGGCCGGGAAGCAGAGGGGTGGGGGTGGGGTTGGTGACAGTCAGGGCCAACAATGAGATGGAGAAATACAGAAACACCCACGTGCAAAGGAGACCTACAATAGCGCATGATCTCTCTCGCGTTATGGCAGGTGATTGTCGCCTGTCCGCTGTTTCTGCCCTTAAAGCCTTGGGATCGTTGCCCTTTGTGTTGGCGTGAAGGGGGAGGGGGCTATTTGCTGCTTGATTGCCCCCTGCTTTCATAGGGACAGGGAGACACAACGGCTTTTGAGACTGGTGGGCAATCACTACCAAAGTGTCTGCCTGCAGTCAGCACACCTCTCTTACATATGTCTCCCGCACTAAGATCATCCCGCAGAGAATGATCCCAGCACCCAAGAGCCTTGTCTGTCACCCCCCACCCCCAACCACCCTCCACCTCAACTTACGCCTGGGCACCAAAGCAGCTCAGGAGGCGAACCCTGAGCTCCGTCTCCCAACAATCTGATGTGCAACTGATGTGAAAGAACAGCGGCTGCGGCCGGCACCCGGCATGGACTTCTCACACCCTCACACACTTACCTTCATTCACGATTGGCTCAAGAGTAACGGGAGAGGAACTTGGTAACTCGGGAGAGGAACTTGGAACATCGCAGCAATGACATACCCGTGGGAACTCGGTTCAACACTTGATCATAAACTTGAAATCTCGTACATAACCACGAGTCTGTTTTTTTTCTTTCACTTGGGGTCACTCGTGGGATGACTCTCACCGTGAGACAGGGCCATTATGATAAGATAAGATGCATTTATTTGTCACATGTGCCATTTGGCACAGCGAAATTAAATCCCCATACAGACATACATTAAAAATAAAGAACACAATATGGAGTAGATAGCATTCAACATAAAACATCCCCCCACAGCAGGATCAAAATTTCCTATTGTGAGGGAAGATCGAAGGATGTTTTTTTTCTCAAGACAGCAAGGGATTGGAATACCCTGCCAGCCAACATCAGCGATCTCCAAAACATCAACACATACAAAGATGCAACTCCAAAAGCATCTCCATCTTGTCCACGAGTAAAAGAAATGCTTGTGATGAAAAAAACGGTTACTATTTATTCGTACGAGCCGCTACGAGACATCCACGAACTCCTACGAGCCGCTACGGACATTCTCCCAGTTCGAATCGGGAAAACTCGGGAGAGCTCGTGAATTACCTCGCACAGTGGGACAGGGGCTTTAACTGAACTTTCACCAGGAGAAGTTTGAAGTTGTGCATTTGGGAGTTGCAGCAAGCTAAGGGGATGGACAATAAGTGAAAGGATGTTGGGAGGTGGAGAAAAATAAAGGGGTCCTAGAAATGTCCATCCACACTTCCTTAAACATGGCCACATAGATCAGATCAAACTGGTTGAAAAGGCAGTCAGGATGCTTTCCTTTATTAGCCAAGACCTTTACTAACAGGGGTGTAATGCTGCGGCCTTATAAGGCACTGGTCAGACCGAATTTGCGGTATTGTGAGCAGATTAGGGCCCCATTTCTGAGGAGGGATGTGCTGGCGTTGGAGAGGGTCCAGAGGATGTTTGCGAGAGTGATCCTGGGAATGATCGGGTCAATATACGATCAGTGTTTGACGTCACTGGGCCTGCACTCGCTGGAGTTTAGTAGGATGAGGAGGGAACTCTTCCATTTGAAACAAAAGTGTATTTTCTCCCAGATCTTCGGTTTCCTCCCACACTCCAAAGACGTACAGGCTTGTAGGTTAATTTACTTTGGTAAAATTGTAAATTGTGTGTATGATTGTGCTAGTGTGCAGGGTGATCGCAGGTTGCCGCAGGCTCAGTGGGCCGAAGGGCCTGTTTCTGTGATGTATCTCTAAAGTCTAAAGACTAAAGTTTAAAGTATACTTCCATGCTGAGCCGAGCAGAGTTGTTGAAGAACTGTACTCGCCAATAGAAAGGTCTTGACATCAGGCCTTGCTCTATCGGGCTTGTGCACCTAACTTGGGCCAGTAACAGACATATAGGCTGAAGGGCCTGTTCCTGTGCTCATAGAGTCATAGAGTGATACAGTGTGGAAACAGGCCCTTTGTGTGAGAAAGTTACCCCTCGGATTCCTATTAAATCTTTTCCCCTTCACCTTGAACCTATGTCCTCTGGTCCTCGATTCCCCCACTCTGGGCAAGAGACTCTGTGCATCTACCCAATCTATTCCTCTCATGATTTTGTACACCTCTATAAGAACCCCCCTCATCCTCCTGCGCTCCACGGAGAAGAGACCCAGGCCATTCCCCCCATCATATACTCCTCCATTCAGTCATGGCGGATCTATCGTTCCCTCCCAACCCCATTCTCCTGCCTTCTCCCATAGCCCTCGACACCTGTACTAATCAAGAATCAATATATTTCCTCCTTGAAATTATCCATTGACTTGGCCTCCACAGCCTTTGGTGGCAATGAATTCCACAGACTCGCCACACTCTGATTAAAGAAATTCCTCCTCATCTCCTTACTAAAGAAACATCCTTTAATTCTGGCTATGGCCTCTGGCCCCAGACCTGTCCCACTGGTGGAAACATCCTCTCCACGTCCACTCTAGTCAGGCCTATTCTACATGTTCTAGGCTCTGTACCTTCCATGTAGCGTTCAAATCATTGACCTCAAGTCAGCTGCCTGCCTCTTCCATCTGTCCGACCTCGGTGTTGAGGGTGAAGAGACTTGAATTGGACGCGCGATTATGGAGGGGGGTGAGGGGGGGAGGGGTGGGTGACGGAGATGGGGAAGGCAGCGAGGAAACAAAGGTCAGACTGCGGCATGCTCCGTGCAGTGGGCCGTGAGGGTCAACGGTCAAAGGGTGACCTCAGGGAGAATTAATGCCCACCTGGCCCTTGGATGGAGGGAGATGGAGTGTGCAGTCGCGGCATCAATCATGGGGCAGGTGGACTGCATGTAAAGCCTGCGAAAGTGGACACGTGAAAAGATCAGGCCATTGGAGCTCTAAGCCACGTGATGAACTCAGCATACAGCTGCACTCTGAACGCTAGATTAAGATAAACCCCGAGAGATTTGTCATTGTGGACTCCTCGGGTAGAAAGTCGACGTGGTGAGGTGGCACGGTGGGGCAGCGGTAGAGCTCTCAGTGCCAGAGACCCGGGTTCGATCCCAACTACGGGTGCTTGTCCGCACGGAGTTTGTACGTTCTCCCCGTGGGTTTTCTCCAAGATCTTCGGTTTCCTCCCCGGCTCCAAAGACGTGCAGGTTTGTAGATTAATTGGCTTGGTTATAAATGTAAACAATTGTCCCTAGTAGTGTTAATTTGCGGGGATCGCTGGTCAGTGCGGGCTCGGTGGGCCGAAGGGCCTGTTTCCGCGCTGTATCTCTAAACTAAAAGTGTCAGTAAAGAGACCATTGAACCATTATAGAAGCCATAATGCATTTAATGACTGTTCAGGTAGGAATGGGGGGGAATGTTTCTGGTCGAGACCCTTCTTCGGAATGGAGCAGGGTCCCGACCCGAAACGTCGCCCATTCCTTTTCACCAGAGGTGCTGTCTGTCCCGCTGAGTTGCTCCAGCCTTTTTGTGCCGACCTCGGGTTTAAACCAGCATCCTGCAGTCCCTTCCTACACGTGATGACTGTTCAAGTTATTTGCTGCTTGTTTGACTGCTAGGTGCCGGCCAAGAGGAGCCAGCCCAGAGGACAACTTAACCGGCAGAAATGCTGCCAAGGGAAGGAAGACTACCACAGCTTGGATTGCTGTTCATCTTGACCCTCGGCCAACACGTCACGTCCATCGAAGTCCCTCTCGATTGTAAGTTTTGTATCTCCGACAGCGCGATGGTCGACAGGGAATGGGAGGGCTGAGACGACTGGATGGAGAACACATTAAGGGCCAATTTCCCACCCAACTCCAAAAGACGTTGCATGGTTCACACGCTTGATCGATGGTGTTTTATCATTAATATCTTGTTATTATTATTAATGTTTAGCGTTTTCTGAGTCATTCGTAACTGTCACTGTATGTCATGTTGTTACTTGTGAGCGGAGCACCAAGGCAAATTCCTTGTATGTGAATACTTGGCCAATAAACTCACTCACTTACTTACTTAACAAAGCGGAAACATTAACGAGCATTTATATTAATTACTAAGCTGTGTAAATAGAACAGTTAAACAACAAGGAGCATATTTGTGTAGACATAATCATTTTTATTTGTGTATTAATTGGCAGTTTTTTAACATTTAAGTGGTATATGATATAGTCATACATTTATTGGAAGATAAATAGTTTACACAAATATGAACAGATTTAAAGTCATTCGCTCCCAATATTTTAGAAGTTATTTACAGTAATAACACAACTTTTTCCAAAAATCAAAATTACTATTGTAAGTTCCTGTTCTAAGAGCAGAATTAGGCCATTCGGCCCATCAAGTCTAAACCACCATTCAATCATGGCTGATCTACCTTTCCCTCTCAACCCCATCTTTATATAATATATTAAAATAATGTGTTTTTTTTTTGATATAAACCCATAATTATATAATATCAGCCCCATTTTTTATATAATAAAAAGAGAAAACTCTGATCCTGTGCAGCAGGTCAGGCAGCGTCTGTGGAGAGAGAGTGTTTCTGGTCAGAACTAGTGAACAATCAACAACCTGAAATATTAACGGTGACGCAGAGGGAGAGCTGCTGCCTCACAGCGCCAGAGACCCGAGTTCGATCCTGACGGACGGGTGCCGTCTGTACGGAGTTTGTACGTTCTCCCCGTGACCCGCGTGGGTTCTCTCCGAGATCTTCCGGTTTCCTCCCACACTCCAAAGACGTGCAGGTTTGTAGGTTAATTGGCTTGGTAAAAATGTAAAAATGTCCCTCGCGTGTGTAGGATAGTGTTAATGTGCGGGGATCGCTGGTCGGTGCGGACTCGGTGGGCCGAAGGGCCTGTTTCCGCGCTGTATCTCTAAACTAAACTAAACTCTATTCCTCTTTCCATAGTTGCTGTCTGACCTTATGCACATTCCCAACCCTTTGTGTTTATATTTCTGACTTCTTGCATCTGCTGTTGTTTAATTTCTTATTAATGCATTAATGAAGTTAATGAATTAAGTAGTGTAATGAATTTCACTGATTTATTACTAGGCTTTGTTAACAAGTAGTTTTTTAATGAATATGTTATAATTAATATCAATAATAGACTGAGCAATACATATTAACAAGTAGCAATCACTAATGATCAGTCTACAAATATTTAATTGCATATTAATAGCCAACACGTTGGTCATAGTTTTTATTTCTTTTCACTAACCTGTTTATTTCCTCATCTCTACTTTGCTTCAATTTGCCTGCAATGGGACAAAAGCAAATCTTCAGAATCAGTGTAAGTTCTGCCCGTTTCTCTGCGCTCGTAACCTGCCGCCTGCCGCGTTGAGTAAACCTCCGCTCAATCGTAATGGATAGGCTGTCGTTTTAGTTTTGGAGATACAGCGTGGAAGCAGGCCCTTCGGCCCACCGAGCCCACCACGCCCATCGATCACCCCGTTCGCACTCGTTCTCCGCTGCCCGCACGCGATCCATATCGCTCCGTTCCCCGCACATCCACGTGCCGAAGTAAAAGCCTCTGTGACACCACTATCATATCAGCCTTCACCACCACCCCTGGCAGCCCGTTCCAAGCCCCCTGTTAAATCCTGCACCAGACATCAGCTTTAAACTTTGGCCGTCTTATCTTAAAGCTATGCCCTGTAGTCTCTGACCTTCCTCCCCCACCCCCAGGGAAAAATAAAAATGGGTCCCAAGGGAAGCTCGGCCAGTTTCGCCCTACACTCGCCACATCTTCCCACCGGCCTTCCACAAAGACCGTGTCCCATCACGACTACGGGTGCTGTCTGTACGGAGTTTGTACGTTCTCCCCGTGACCTGCGTGGGTTTTCTCTGGCTTCCTCCCACACTCCAAAGGCGTACACATTTGTGGGTTAATTGGCTCGGTTTCAATGTAAATTGTCCCGAGTGTGTGTCGGGTAGTGTTAGTGTGCGGGGATCGCTGGCCGGCACAGACTCGCTGGGCCGAAGGGCCTGTTTCCACGCTGTATCTCTAAACTAAACTAAACTAAACAGCAGGGTACACAAAAGGCTGGGGGGACTCAGCGGGTGCAGCAGCATCTAAGGAGCGAAGGAGATAGGCGACGTTTCAGGCCAAAACCCTTCTTCAGACTGATGGGGGGTGGGGGGGGGGGGGGGGGGGGGGGAGAAGAAAGGAAAAAGGAGGAGGAGGAGCCCGAGGGCTGAGGGAGAGGTGGGAAGGGGAGGAGACAGCAAGGGTTAACAGAATTGAGAAAATTCAATGTTCAAGCCCAAAGGATGCAGACTCCCCAAGCGGAATATGAGGTGCTGTTCCTCCAGCTTGCGGTGTTGCTCACTCTGGCCGTGGAGGAGGCCCAGGACAGAGAGGTCGGATACGGAGTGGGAGGGGGAGTTGAAGTGCTGAGCCACCGGGAGGTCGGGTTGGTTGTTGACGGACCGAGCAGAGGTGTTCGGCGAAACGATCGCCAAGCCTCCGCTTGGTCTCACCGATATAGATCATCTGGCATCTGGAGCAGCGGATGCAGTAGATGAGGTTGGAGGAGGTGCAGGTGAACCTCTGTCGGACCTGAAAGGACTGCTTGGGTCCCTGAAAGGAGTGGAGGGGGGAGGTGAAGGGACAAGTGTAGCATTTCTTGCGGTTGCAAGGGAAAGTGCCCGGGGAAGGGGTAGAGCGGGAGGGAAGGGAAGAATTGACAAGGGAGTTGCGGAGGGAGCGGTCTTTGCGGAAGGCAGACGGGGGGGAGATGGGAAGATGTGGCGAGTGGAGGGGTCACGTTGGAGGTGGCGAAACTGGCGGTGGACTATGTGTTGTATTTGCCGGCTGGTGGGGTGAAAGGTGAGGACCAGGGGGACTCTGCCCTTTTTGCGAGTGGGGGAATGGGGAGCGAGGGCAGTGTTGCGGGGTATGGAGGAGACCCTGGTGCGAGCCTCATCTATAGTGGGGGAGGGGAATCCCCGTTCTCTGAAGAATGAGGACATTTGTGATGACCTGGTGTGGAACACCTCATCCTGGGAGCAGATGCGGCGTAGACGGAGGAATTGGGAATAGGGGATGGAGTCCTTACAGGAAGCAGGGTGGGAGGAAGAGTAGTCCAGGTAGCTGTGGGAGTCAGTTGGTTTGTAGTGGATGTCGGTCAGGAGTGTATCACCTGCAATAGAGATGGTGAGGTCAAGGAATGGTAGGGAAAGTGTCGGAAATGGTCCAAGTGTATTTGAGTGCCGGTTGGAAGTTGGTGGTGAAATGGATGAAGTCAGTCAGTTGTGTGTGGGTGCAGGAGGTGACACCAAAGCAGTCGTCGATGTAACGGAGGTAGAGGTCGGGGATGGGGCCCTGGTACGCCGAGAACAAGGATTGTTCGACGTACCCGACAAAGAGGCAAGCGTAGCTGGGGCCCATGCGTGTGCCCATAGCTACGCCTTGTGTTTGGAGGAAATGGGAGGAGTCAAAAGAGAAGTTATTGAGGGTAAGGACCAACTCCGCTAGGCGGAGGAGGGTGTCAGTGGACGGGTATGGGTTGCTCCTCTGGTCGAGGAAGAACCGGAGGGCTTTGAGACCGTCCTGGTGGGGGATGGAGGTGTAGAGTGACTGGACGTCCATGGTAAAGATGAGAGGATGGGGGCCTGGAGAATGGAATGCACGGAGCCGACGGAGAGTGTCTGAGGTGTCTTGAACATAGGTGGGGAGGGATTTAACAAAGGGGGATAGGGTGGAATCAAGGTATGTGGAAATGTGTTCGGTGGGGCACGAACAGGCAGAGACACTGGGTCTGCCAGGGCAGTCGGGTTTGTGGATTAAACTAGACAGCAACCTTTCAACCACATCAATCAACAATGCAGCAAAAATAAAACGACTAAAATTGACTCGGTGGGCCGAAGGGCCTGTTTCCGTGTGGTATCTCTAAACTGAGCTACACTGAATTAAAAGAAGGGTCACGACACAAAAGGTCACCCATCCATGTCATCTCTCCAGAGATGCTGCCCGACCCGCTGTGTTACTCCAGCACTTTGCGTCTCTCTTTGAGAAAGGTTCAGACCTCGGTTGTGTTGTCCGGTCGTCATTGCACTTTGGTGATATTCGGGGGTTTCTTGTCTCCTTCAATCTGCTTCTCACAGTGGCGCAGCCTCCCACCATCACCAAGCAGTCTCCAAAGGATTACATTGTCGATCCACGGGACAACGTCGTCATCGACTGTGCAGGGAAGGGGAACCCAACCCCCATGTAAGTAGGCGCCTGCGTGCGCAGCTCAGAGTGCGGCTTGGCAGGGTGGGCGGGGTAGGGAGGGCTCGGATAACGGGTGGGATTGACCAGAACCTGGGCAGCTCAGCGGTAGAGTTGCTGCCTTGCAGCGCCTGAGACCCAGGTTCAATCCTGAACACGGCTGCTTGTCTGTACGGAGTTTGTACCTTCTCCCCGTGGCCCGCGTGGGTTTTCTCCGGGATCGCCGGTTTCCTCCCACACTCCAAAGACGTGCGGGTTTGTAGGTTAATTGGCTTGGTATAAGTGTAAATTGTGCCTAGTGTGTGTAGGATAGTGTTAATGTACAGGGTGATCGCTGGTCGGCGGGGACTCCGGTGGGCCAAAGGGCCTGTTTCCGCGCTGTTATCTCTAAACTAAACTTTAAACAAACCCGCACGGGTGAACAAAATCCTCAGCGGGGAGCCATTTGGGCCAACTATGGACCATTACTGCCCTCCAGTGTTGGAAGCATGATACTGCAACCTGGCTTGGTGCGCAGTGTAACTTAGAATGAGAGGATAATTTCACACGTTATTCTCACACGTACCTCAACACAGTGAAATCCTTTGTTTTAGTTTAGTTTAATTTACAGATGCGGCATGGAAACAGCCGCTTTGGCCCACCGGGTCCACGCCGACCGTCACACCAGTTCTATGTTATTCCACTTTCTCATCCACTCCCTGTAGATGGAGTCCTTAGAGTTATAGGGTCGTGCGAGAGTTATAGGCCTTGCCGAGAGCAAAAAGCCTGTTTTCGGCCTGTTTAGTTTAGATTAGAGATACAGCGCGGAAACAGGCCCTTCGGCCCACCGAGGCCGCGCCGACCAGCGATCCCCGCACACTAACACCACTAAGGTGGACAAAAATGCTGGAGATCCTCAGCGGGTGCGGCAGCATCTATGGAGCGAAGGAAATAGGCAACGTTTCGGGCCGAAACCCTTCTTCAGACCCGAAACATTGGCTATTTCCTTCGCTCCATAGACGCTGCCGCACCCGCTGGGTCCCTCCAGCATTTATGTCTACCTTCGATTTTCTAGCATCTGCAGTTCCTTCTTGAACACACTAACACCACTATCCTACTTCACACACTAGGGACAATTTGCAATCACACCAAGCCAATTAACCTACACACGTGCACGTCTCGGGAGTGTGGGAGGAAAGCTGAGCTGCCCGGGGGAAATCCCACGCAGGTCACGGGGAGAAAGTACAAACTCTGTACGGAGAGCAGCCACGGTCAGGATCGAACCCGGGTCTCTGGCGCTGTGAGGCAGCTAGCTGCTCAACGGGTGCTACCCAAGCGGCGTGAACGGACCGACTGACTTGTGTCCCCACAGATTCTCGTGGACTCGCAATGGAAAGTTCTTCAACGTTGCCAAGGATTCCAGGGTGTCGATGAGGTCGCGGTCGGGAACCCTGGTCATGGACTTCCGATACAGTGGGCGGGCGGAGGACTACGAGGGGGAGTACCAGTGCTCCGCCAGGAATGACCACGGCACCGCCCTCTCCAACAAAATACACCTCCAAGTCTCCAGTAAGATGGGAACGCGTCCGGAACTGTTTGGGTTATGGTTCAAATGAGCCACCTGCAGTAAGTGGGGCTACAAAATGCTGGAGTAACTCAGCGGGACAGGTTTACTCCAACTTTTTGGTGTCTACCGATGTCGGGGGAGTCCAGAACCTGGGCCCACGGTTTCAGAATAAGGGATAAGCCATTTAGAACAGAGACGAGGAAATACATTTTCTCACAGAGAGTCGTGAGTGTGTCGAATTCTCTGCCTCAGAGGGCGGTGGAGGCCGGTACTCTGGATACTTTCAAGAGAGAGCTAGATAGGGATCTTAAAGATAGCGGAGTCAGGGGATATGGGGAGAAGGCAGGAACGGGGTACTGATTGGGGATGATCAGCCATGATCACATTGAATGGCGGTGCTGGCTCGAAGGGCCGAATGGCCTACTCCTGCACCTATTGTCTATTGTCTATTGTCTACCTTTGTCTTAAACCAGCTTCTGCAGTTCTTTCCTGCACCTAAGTGGGAGTTTGACTTCAGTTGCATACAATAACAAATTTGCAGCGAATTATAATTTATGTTGTTTTATATGCCCCAGGTTATCTGTTAACAACCCTTGACCCACGGAGTCGTACAGCGTGGAAACAGGCCCTTTGGCCCAACTTGCCCACACCGACCAACAGGCCCCATCTACACTTGCCCCGCCTGCCTGCATTTGGCCCATATCCCTCTAAACCTGTCCTATCCATGTACCTGTCCAAATGTATTTTAAACTTTGTGATAGTACCTGCCTAAACTACCACCTCCAGCAGCTCGTTCCATACGCCCCCCACCCTTTGTGTAAAAAAAGATGCACCTGGGGTTCCTATTAAATCTTTCCCCCATCCCTCACCTTAAACCTATGTCCTCTGGTTCTTGAGTTTAGTTTGGGTTTAGTCTATTGTCACGTGTACTGAGGTACAGTGAAAAGCTTTTGTTGCGTGCTAACCAGCTAGCGGAAAGACAATTCATGATTACAATCGAGCCATCCACAGTTAAGGTTGCCAACTGTCCCGTGTAGCTGGGACATCCCCTATTTTGAGCTAAATTGGTTTGTCCCATATGGGACCGCCCTTGTCCCGTATTTGACTGCTACTACTCGGGTCGAGGGGACTGTCGGGTCGGAGTGCCACGTCCAGCCCCGCCTCACCCGTCCTAATGTAGTGCAGCCCATGGAGTGCAGCAGCAGCAGCAGCGCCTCGCCCGTGGCCCCGTCGGTCGGTCGGCAGCCCGGCCAGCTGTCCGACCTTCGGACCTTCGCTTACCGTCGACACCACCACCACCCCTCCTTCTCACGGCCGATCATCAGTTCATGAGTTGGATGGGGCGCCGGACTTTGCGCGCGATGTGGTTCGGGCCAAACCTCCTCAGCTGGCCCGCCGGCCGGGCTTTGAGTGCAGTCCAGCACCCGGGGCCAACTCGTCATTCACCCAGCCACGGCCGAGTCGGTCAACGAATTGCCATCAGGAATTTGACCCTTAATTTGACCATTTGTCCCTTATTTGGGAGTGAGAAAGTTGGCGACCCTACCCACAGTGTACAAATGACTTCCTCTACTCTGGGTAAAAGACACTGTGCGTTTACCCTATCTATCCCTCTGATCTTATACAACTCTATAAGATCACCCCTCCTCATCCCGTGCTCCAAGGAATACAATCCCAGTATTTTGGTGTCTATCTTCGGTGTAAACCAGCGTCCGCAGTTACGTCCGACATGATGCGGTTCCTAGTTTCTCTCTTTAGGCTGCAGCGACTTGTGTCTGACAGAGGGACACTGCGCCTGTTTCACGGACAATGTCATTGTGTTTTTTCACGCACAGAGGCGCCGCTGTGGAGGAGAGGTAACGTGGAGCCGATCGTGGTCCAGGAAGGAGTGTCCGTGACGTTGCCCTGCCAACCTCCCGTTGGCCTGCCCCCTCCTGTCATCTTCTGGATGAACAGCAGTAAGTTTCGCTCAGACGAACCTGGGCTTAAAGGATCTTGAAAAAAGGTCGAACATTCATCCAGAATGTCTTGTTCTGTTTTTTTTTAGTATTTAGTTTTAGAGATACAGCGCGGAAACAGGGCCCTTCGGCCCACCGAGTCCACGCTGACCAGTGGTCGCCGCACACTACCACTGTCCTACACACACTAGGGGCATTTTACACATGCAGCAAGCCAATTGACCTACAAACCTGTGCGTCTTTGGAGTGTGGGAGGAAACGGAAGATCTCAGAGCAAACCCATGCAGGTCACGGGGAGAACGTGCAAACTCCGTACAGACAGCACCCGTAGTCGGGATCGAACCCGGGTCTCCAGCGCTGCAAGGCTGCAAATCTACCGCTACACCACCGTTTAAAAAAAAAAAAATTCAAAATAGACTTTATTCAAGTAATGAATATATACAATACAGGAACCGTGCAAATAAATTCATCCGACATTCTCGGAGGCGATACAAACATTCAATACTGTTTACACAAATTTATCCCCCACCCGTGCCACTCATGTGGCCCACTGGCGTGGAATCCCTTCCCTTATATTGAGGGGCGTCTCCACCACACCCTGCCCCCCATGTCCAGCTGGGGAAGGACCCCAGACTGTGGCCCTCCCCCACCGAGCCCTGGCGTTGGCTGCACCGAGCTTCAGTGCGTCCCTCAGCACGTACTCCTGCAGTCGGCAGCGGGCCAGTCGGCAACATTCCCCGGCGGACATCCCGCTCCGCTGGGTGGTGAACAATGCTCGGGCAGACCAAAGGGCGTCTTTCACCGAGTTGATGAAACTTCCAGCAGCACTCGATGTCAGTCTCTGAATGTGTCCCCGGGAACAGTCCGTAAATCACAGAGTCCTCTGTGACGGAGCTGATCGGGATAAATCGTGACAGGGGCCCTTTGCAAACCTCTCCAGGCTCACTTTGCAAATCCACACTCTGCAAAGAGGTGGGCAACCGTCCTCCCCATAGCAGCCGTCCCGAGGGCAGCGTGCGCTGGTAGTGAGGTTCCGACGGTGCAGGAAGGATCTGACTGGGAGTTGGATGTGTGGCTTGTTGCGGGATCTTTTATAGGAGCCTTCCTGCCCTTTCCCTCTCTCCCAGTTTTAGGTTTAGGGTTGTTATTGTCACGGTGGCGCAGAGGCAGAGTTGCTGCCTCAGTGCCAGAGACCCGGGTTCGATCCTGACTACAGGCGTTGTCATCCATACCTTCTCTCCAGAGATACTGCCTGTCCCGCTGAGTTATTCCAGCAATTTGTATTCTGTACACCCTCGGTGTGTACAGCTAGTATAAATACAACTTTGGCATTGGGCTCGGTGATTAGTTTAGTTTAGATACAGTGGGGACACAGGCCCTTCAGCCTACCGGGTCCGCGCTGACCAGCAATCCCAGCGATCCCCGTACTCCAGTGCTATCCTCCACACTAGGGCCAATTTACAGTTTTTACCGAAGGCAAACTGGCCAACAAACCTGCACGTCTCCGGAGTGTGAGAGGAAACCGGAGCGCCCGGACAAAACTCGCGCGGTCGCCCGTAGTCGGGATCGAACCCGGGTCTCCCGTCCTGTAAGGCAGCAACTCCACCACTGTGCCACCGTGCCACTGTTTTGATTGAGAGCTTATCCTGGTGTTACAGCACTAGTACTTTGTGTTTTAACAATAATTTAAAATATTGGACTGTACGCAAAGAAAGAAAAGAATTTCACAGCGCACGTGCGTCTGAGACAATAAAGCTCCGTTGACCATTCCCCGTTGACCGTTGACCGTGGCCATAGAGGACACAGGTTCAAGGTGAAGGGGAAAAGATTTCATAGGAATCTGAGGGGTAGCTGTTTCACACAAAGGGTGGTGGGTGCATGGAACGAGCTGCCAGAGGAGGTACTCGAGGCTGGGACTATCCCAACGTATTAGAAACCAGTTAGACAGGTACATGGATAGGACAGGTTTGGAGGGATATGGACCCAAACGCAGGCAGGTGGGACTGGTGTAGCTGGGACATGTTGGCCGGTGTGGGCAAGTTGGGCTGAAGGGCCTGTTTCCACACTGTATCACTGTATGGCTCTATGATTGTTGACTATTGACCATTGACCGTTAACTATTGACCATTGACCGTTGACCGTTGCTTGTTTTCAGACATGGACCTGATCCCTCAGGACACGCGGGTGTCTCAGGCGCTGAACGGCGACCTCTACTTCTCCAACGTGAAGCGCAGCGACGCTCGCTTCGATTACATCTGCAACGCCCGGTTCCCCTTCACTCAAACCATCCAGCAGAAAAACCCCATCACCATCAAAGTGCTGACCAGTGAGTATCCACCCCACCGTAATGAATTGTCGGTCTCTGTGCGGGCAAAGGGTATCTGACCTGGGGATTGCAGTGGAATTCACTTGCTTTCAAATTACAGTGAACATTTTATAGTGCAGGACAGTACAACGCAAGAACAGGCCCCTTTAAGCCAATCAAACTGAACCATCCTACCAACTATTAGAGAGTAGTCCTGAGCTATTATCTATCTCATTGGGGACCCTCGGGCTATCTTTAATTGCACTTTCTCGGACTTTATCTTGTTATTCCCTTCATCATGTGTCCATACACTGTTGACGACTCGATTGTAATCATGTATTGACTTTCCGCTGACTGGATAGCACGCAACGTAAGCTTTTCACTGTACCTCCGGACACGTGACAATCAACTAAACTAAACTAAACGTAACAAGTTAAACTGAGCTCATCTGCGTGCAATATCCCTCTATTCCGCATGCCTAAATAAAACCCTCGTAAACGCTACTATTATCACTGCCTCCGCCACCACCCTTGGCAACATGTTCGAGGCCCTCACCGCACTCTCTGCAAAAGAACTTGCCCGCACATCCCCATTAAACATTCCCCAGCTTACCTTCCAGTTAAACCATCTAGTGTTGGACATTTCCACCCTGGGGAAAATGTTCTGGCTGTCTCACCTGTCACAATCCCTCTCATCATTTTGTATACTTCTATTAAGATTCCCGTCTACTTCTTCAACCTCACTGCTTTAGACTGAAAATAGGGGCCGCTGCAGAGTCTGTGTGGGGTTCTTGCGTATCGTATGCAGATCATTGTTTTCAGAGGTTTACATGTTTACTAAAGCCCCTGTCCCACTTACGTGTCCTTGGCACACTAATTACGTAATTCGCGTACCAAGGACACGCAAGTGGGACAGGCCCTAAGCAGTGCTCACTGGATGCCTTGGAGAAAGTGTCGGGGGCATCTCAATGAAGAGTATGGTGTCCATGCGGTGCTGGCTCGAAGGGCCGAATGGCCTACTCCTGCACCTATTGTCTATAGTCTCAGCTACGTGGCAAGGCTGGAAAGCCTAGGGTAGCTCTCCTTCGATCAGTGGGGGTGGAAGGAGATGTGGATTTGGATCGAGATGGAGAACTTCAGTGCCTAATGGGCGAGGTTCAGTACCCAAAGGGCATGGGCTTGACGTAACTGACATAGGAACAAGGGAAGAGACAGAGCCTAGGGTGGACACAGTAATTTTAGTTCAGTTTAGTTTAGAGATACAGCGTGGAAACAGGCCCTTGGGCACAACCGCGTCCGAGCTGACTGGCGATCGCCCGTACACCAGCAATATCCCACACACTTGGGACAGTTTACATTTTACAGATCCACAATTAACCTACAAACCTGTACGTCTTTGGAGTGTGGGAGGAAACCGGAGCACCCACTGGGAGAACCTGCAAACTCCGTACAGACAGCGCCCGTAGTCAGGATCTAACCCGGGTCTCTGGTGCTGTGAGGCAGCGACTCGACCGCTGCGCCACCGTGCCCCCCAAGATTGCTGCTCGTTTGCAGGAAGAACATGCAAACTCCACGCAGAAAGCGGCGGTAGTCCGGAATACGACCTATTTTGAGATCAAAGTTGGGAATGAAAGCACGATGAGGATTCTCAGCCTGGTCCGCGATCCATTGACCTTTGAAAGGTTTGGTGATGAAGGCGTGAACTTTAGAGAAGATGCCTGCCGTTCCTTGGCAGAGGATGCCAGGTGCATGAAGCTGTATCGCAAACCCGGACCACATCTTTCTCAAACTCCAAGAAAGCAGAAGAAAAAAACAAAAAGCGAATACTCCTTCTCAACCCAAATCATCGGCGATGCATTCCCTCCGCGGATGCTGGCTGACCCTCTGAGTTACACGAGGAGCCTTAAAAAACTTGGAAAGAACTTTGCGTTTTTCTCAAGATTGATTGACTGAACGATATCAAGCGTGGAAATTGGCCCTTCGGCCCACTGAGCCCATGCCAGCCCTCGATGGCCCGTTTGCCAGTTCTACATCATCCCAGTTTCACATCCACTCTCTCCACACGAGAGGCAATTTCACAGAGGTCTGTGAGCCTACGAACCCGCGCATCTTTGGGATTTGAGAGGAAACCCCGAGCACCCGGAGGAAACCCACGCGGTCACAGGGAGATCAACCAAGGGTGCAGACGCTGTGAATCTGCAGAAAGTTCCCGACCGGAAATGTTGTCTGTCCATGCTCTCCACAGATGCTGCCTGATCCATGGTGTTTTACTGAGGCACTTTCCCATTTCCATCTTGGCGTTCGCCAATAACGAAAGGTTTGCCCATCAGTGCCTCCAACATCCAACTCCTTCTGGAGCCGCACATTCATCAGGTTTTCTTCAGAAGTTCTTTGCATTTCAACTGATTGCTGGAGGACCCTTCTCCACAATCCCCTCCACCCCAGACCACCGAGAGGGCGTGGATCAGCGACAGAGCGCATTTCACTCCAGCATGACGCTGAAGAAAGGTCCCGACCCGAAGCGTCACCTGTCCGTGACCTCCAGAGATGCTGCCAGACCCGCTGAGTTACTCCAGCACTGTGTCATTTTCAGCGCAACCAGCATCTACAGTTCCTAATTTCTACCTAATGCTGCCTTGCTCGGTTATGCTGCAGTTTGTAGTTTTTAATTTTGCTCACCTGTTTAGTTTTAATATAATGGGTGTTATGATATTTGATATTCAGTTCACTGATCGGTAATGTATCATTGAACAAATGCGTTTCCCAGTGTGTGCAGTATGTGGCTCATATTCATTATTTTTTAATAATGTCTCCTTCCATCCCTCAGATATGCTTCTTGTGATAAATCTGCTCCTTTGCTGTTGCTCTCAGCTTACTTAATCCTCTTTGCAATAATTGAATTGAATTGAATTGAAACATATAAAATTATAAAAGGACTGGACAAGCTAGATGCAGGAGAATTGTTCCCAATGTTGGGCGAGTCCAGAACCAGGGGCCACAGTCTTAGAATAAAGGGGAGGTCATTTAAGACTGAGGTGAGAAAAAACTTTTTCACCCAGAGAATTGTGAATTTGTGGAATTCCCTGCCACAGAGGGCAGTGGAGGCCAAGTCACTGGATGGATTTAAGAGAGAGTCAGATAGAACTCTAGGGGCTAGTGGACTCAAGGGATATTAGGAGAAGGCAGGCACGGTTTATTGATTGGGGACGATCAGCCATGATCACAATGAATGGCGGTGCTAGCTCGAAGGGCCGAATGACCTCCTCCTGCACCTATTTTCTATGTTTCTATGAATTGAATTGAATCAATAGACAATAGGTGCAGGAGTAGGCCATTCGGCCCTTCGAGCCAGCACCGCCATTCATTGTGATCATGGTTGATCATCCACAATCAGTACCCCATTCCTGCCTTCTCCCCATATCCCCCGACTCCGCTATCTATAAGAGCTCTATCTGACTCTCTCTTGAAAGCATCCAGAGAACCGGCCTCCACCGCCCACTGAGGCAGAGAATTTTATTAACCAAGTATGTGTACATACAAGGAATTTGCCTCGGTGCTTTGCTCGCAAGTAACAACACGATATACAGTAGACAATTAAAAATAAAACATTATAATTTACACATGTGAATGAAATAAAATACCAGAGCAAAAGGAGGCTGTTATTGAGTAGAGCAACTACTCGTGGAAAAAAACAGTTTTTATGTCTGGCTGTGGCGGCTTTGACAGTCCGGAGTCGCCTTCCAGAGGGAAGTGATTCAAAGAGTTTGTGGCGGGGGTGAGAGGGGTCAGAGATGATCTTACCCGCTCGCTTCCTGGCCCTTGCAGTGTACAGTTCGTCAATGGGGGGGAAGGTTGCAGCCAACAACCTTCTCGGCTGATCGAACGGTGCGCTGCAGCCTCCGGATGCCGTGCTCGGCGGCCGAGCCGGACCAGACCATGCGTGATGGAACGTTGTCGGGAAATGATGACATCTCCCCATCGCCCTTCCCTGACATCTGCCGTCCCACGCCCAATCTCCCTCGCGTACCCTCCTTTCTCGACAGCGTTCCCCTCGTTGCTCCCCCTCCCACGCCCTCCCCTTCCCAAGCTCCCCCGTTTCTCCCGCCTGGACCTCCGAGCTCATTTTATGTTATTTGTTGCAGAGGATACCAATTACGAAACATTCCCAACTATTCTGAATGAGACTGGCGGTGAGTTACGGCACGTTGCAGAGAAGTCTGTGTTCTAACCTTCTAATCCCGTACTCAGCCTAACCTTTGTCCTAACCCGGCGGCTCCCTCGTAGCTGAAACCTGTGCACATCTTTAGCGCCCCAGCGTACAAGGGGGAATCTTGCAGCCTGATGGTTGTGTGGATGGGGAATGGGCCAGAATTGCCCATGAAACTCAGGGCCCGAATTGCATTTAAATTGTCTCTGAACTCTACCCCGTTACATCGATGACTGCTTTGGTGTCACCTCCTGCACCCACACACAACTCACTGACTTCATCCATTTCGCCATCCGGCACTCAAATACACCTGGACCATTTCCGACACTTCCCTACCATTTCTTGACCTCACCATCTCCATCGCAGGGGATGCACTCCTGATCGACATCCACAATAAACCCACTGACTCCCGTGGCTATCTGGACTACACTTCTTCCCACCCTGCTTCCTGTAAGGACTCTATCCCCTACTCCCAATTCCTCCGTCTACGCCGCACCTGCACCCAGGATGAGGTGTTCCACACCAGGGCATCGGAGATGTCCTCATTCTTCAGGGAACGGGGGAGTTCCCGCATTCTGGGAACTAGTCGCGGCCTCAGTATGGTCACCGCAAATTTTTCACCGTGTTGAAAAAAAATTTTGCGAGCAAAAATGGATCGCCATGGAGATAATCCTGCAGTCGTAGGTGCATGGGCTCGCCATGTAGTTGTAGGTAGTCGAGGTAGTCGTAGGTAGTTTTAGTTAATCGCCTTTGCTGACCATTTCCTGAGCCATTTTCATTGGCTCATTGGGGGAAAAAAAAACGTAAGCACGAGTTTTCAGAACCAAGGATAACCTGCCGGTAATGTTAAATGTCCGCCGATCTTCACTGCTGTGTATCTCTGGCTTGTTTAAAGGTGTCTGGCTTGTTAAAAGTTATCTCCACTCCTCCTCCCTTCTCCCCCCCCCCCTCTCCCCGCTCCTTTTAAAGGACTTACCGTACACTGTGCTAGCCCTCTTAATTACAGCGCCAACCTTCCTGTTCATCGCGGTGTGTGTCTGTATCACCTTGGCATTGCACCGTGGGAATATTTTAGACAGGGCTCCCCCGCTTGCCCTGGCCCCCGCCTTTGCGGTGTGTGTGTGTGTGTGTGTGTGTGTGTGTGTGTGTGTGTGTGTGTGTGTGTGTGTGTGTGTGTGTGTGTGTGTGAGTGTGAGTGTGAGTGTGAGTGTGAGTGTGAGTGTGTGTGTGTGTTCCACTCTGACAGTCGCCGTTCCAGTTCCCGGTTTTTCAGGCGACTGCCGGCAACTTGACAGCCGCCGGCAGTCCGCTGAAAAATCTGCCTAAGTGGGACAGGCCCGTGACTGTTCCTATTACTGTTTGTACAGATGGTACACAAGGCAAGGTGTTGTACCAGCAGGGATGTAATGCTGAGGCTGCAGAAGGCGCAGGTCAGACCGCATTTGGGGTGTTGTGAGCAGTTTTGGGCCACATATCTGAGGAGGGATGTGTGGCGCTGGAGAGGGTACAGAAATAGTTTACGAGAACGGTCCAGGCGATGATTGGGTTAGCGTATGATGAGCGCTTGACGGCACTGGGCCTGTGCTCGCTGGTGTTTGGAAGGATGAGAGGGGGGAACCTCATTGAAACGTACCCAACAGTGAGAGGCCAGGATAGAGTGGATGCGGAGAGGATGTTTCCGCTAGAGCGGCAGTCCAGGATCAGAGCGCACAGCTTCAGAATAAAAGGGCCTACCTCTAGAAAGGAGATGAGGATGAATTTCTTTAGCCAGCTCGTGGTGGATCTGTGGCATTCATTGCCACGGAACGGCTGTGGCCGTCAGTGGATATTTTTAAGGCGGATATTGACCGATTCTTGATTAATAAGGGTGTCAGGGGTTATGGGGCACAGGCAGGAGAATGGGGTTGAGAGGGAAAGATAGATCTGCCTTGATTGAATGGCGGAGCAGACTCGATGGGCCGAATGGCCAAATTCTGCACCTATCACTTATGAACCTGCAGAGGAGAAAGCCAATGTCAGCGGTGGTCAGAGCCAGGTTGCATATGAGGGAAGGAGGTACAGCAAAGAGGTGGCGTGGCCTCAGGAGAGGTTCGTGGTCTCTGAGCCCAGGGTGGCTGAAGCCCATGTCAGTGAAGGATGAACAGAGAGGCAGGGTGGAGGTTGAGAACCTCCCAGAGATTTTGTGGACTTGGGGGGGAAAGATTTCAACCTTGATGCTTTGAAGTAACACGGCCACAGTTATTCTCCTCACGCGATGAGCTGTTGTGCCAAATATTCAACAAGTTGCTGTAGGCACAAGGAACTGCAGATGCTGGTTTACACAAAAAAAAAACACAAAGTGCTGGAGTAACTGAGCGGGTCAGGCGGCATCTCTGGAGGACATGCATAGGTGACTTTTGGGTCATGAAGCATCTTGAGACTGTAGTAATGGGGAGAAAGCTGGAAGAAAATTGTGGGCAGGTCACGTAATAGCCCTGATCTGTATCCACCTATCACTCATGCAGGAAGGAACTGCAGATGCTGATTGAAACCAAAGATATACACAAAAAAGCTGGAGTAACTCAGTGGGTCTGGAGAAAAGGAATAGGTGACGTTTCGGGTCGAGACCAAGAAGTGCCTATCCACCTGGAGTATTGTGTGCAGTTATGGTCCCCTAATTTGAGGAAGGACATTCTTGCTATTGAGGGAGTGCAGCGTAGGTTTACAAGGTTCATTCCCATGATGGCGGGACTGTCAAATGCTGAGAGAATGGAGCGGCTGGGCTTGTATACTCTGGAGTGTACTTTAGAAGGATGAGAAGGGATCTTATTGAAACATATAAGATTATTAAGGGTTTGGACACGCAAGAGGCAGGAAACATGTTCCCGATGTCGGGGGAGTCCAGAACCAGGGGCCAGTTTAAGAATAAGGGGTAAGCCATTTAGAACGGAGATGAGGAAACACTTTTTCTCACAGAAAGTTGTGAGTCTGTGGAATTCTCTGCCTCAAAGGGAGGTGGAGGTCGGTTCTCTGGATACTTTCAAGAGAGAGCTGGATAGGGCTCTTAAAGATAGCGGAGTCAGGGGATATGGGGAGAAGGCAGGAACTGATTGGGGATGATCAGCCATGATCACATTGAATGGCGGTGCTGGCTCGAAGGGCCGAATGGCCTACTCCTGCACCTATTGTCTATTGTCACCTATCACTTCTTCTTCTGTCGTGTCCATCTTCCATGTTTCAAATATTGGCCTCGCTGTCATCGTTCGTCCTGAAAAGGACGCGAGCTTCCGGCAACAATCAGTGGGAGCCGTCACGTGGCGCGGTAGATGATGGGGGTGGCAGAATTAGTTCGGGATACTTCCAGTTTCCAGCCCCGCGACGTGGACACGTCTGCTACGGGGCCACCTATCACTTGCCCAGCTTTGTCCTCTCCCCCACCTCTCTTCCACCTTTCCTTCTCCCTCCTACCACAATAACTATTACTCAGCTGGTGGGCTAAGTAGTGTAGTGTGTAGGCCTTGCATAACCTTCACACCCCATGGCCTATTCCTCAGTGAATAAAGACAGTTGGTTATATTTAAGAGGGAGTTAGATGTGGCCCTTGTGGCTAAAGGGATCAGGGGGTATGGAGAGAAGGCAGGTACAGGATACTGAGTTGGATGATCAGCCATGATCACATTGAATGGCAGTGCAGGCTCGAAGGGCCGAATGGCCTACTCCTGCACCTATTTTCTATGTTTCTATGTATACTAGATGACTTTCATCTCCTCTTAATGAGCTACTATCCTGAGCTACTGTCGACCGCATTGGTAACCCTTGGACCACCTATAATCAGTCGCTACTGGACTTTATCCTGCACTAAATGTTATTCTCTTTATCCTGTATCTGTACACCGTGGGTGGCTGGATTGTTGTCGTATATATTGTCTTTCTGATGACTGGTTAGCACGCAACGAAAGCCTCTCACTAAACATCGATCCACGTGACAATAAACTAAACTAAACTACAAACCAAACGTATTGACCAGGCCGACTTAGCAGAAGAACATAGAGCGGGACCAGGCCATTCGGCCCACAATGCCAAGACCAGCTCTTATATGCCTGCACGTAATGCATAATCCAGGTGCCCAACTAAAAGTCTCTTAAATGTCACTCACACCTATCTCCACCACCACTCCTGGAAGCATATATAGAATATTGAACAGTATGGGAACAGGCCCTCCTCTGCCTGCCATTGATCCATATTCCCATTATATATTCAGATAAATAATAAACCTCTATGGTCGTTCTGTTCCTTTACACCATTCACCATCTTGTTTAGACTTTAGAGATACAGCACGTAAACAGGCCCTTCGGCCCACCGAGTCCGTGCCGACCAGCGATCCCTGCTCACTAGCACTACCCTACACACTAGGGACAATGTACACTTTTTAGAAGCCAATTAACCTACACGTCTTGGGAATGTGGGAGGATAAGCCAACATTCTAATAGGAACCTGAGGGACAATGTTTTTTTCACATAGAGGGTGATGGGTGTGTGGAACGAGCTGCCGGAGGAGGTAGTTGAGGCAGGGATTATCACAGCATTTAAAAGACATTTGGACAGGTATGTACATGGAGAGGAAAGGTTTAAAGGGATACGAGCCAAAGACGGGCAGGTGGGGCTAGCGTAGACTGGGCATCTTAAACATAGAAACATAGAAATTAGGTGCAGGAGCAGGCCATTCGGCCCTTCGAGCCTGCACCGCCATTCAATATGATCATGGCTGATCATCCAACTCAGTATCCTGTACCTGCCTTCTCTCCATACCCTGATCCCTTCAGCCACAAGGGCCACATCTAACTCCCTCTTAAATATGGCCAACGAACTGGCCTCAACTACCTTCTGTGGCAGAGAATTCCACAGATTCACCACTCTCTGTGTGAAAAACGATTTTCTCATCTTGGTCCTAAAAGACTTCCCCCTTATCCTTAAACTGTGACCCCTTGTCCTGGACTTCCCTAACATCGGGAACAATCTTCCTGCATCTAGCCTGTCCAACCCCTTAAGAATTTTGTAAGTCTCTCTAAGATCCCCCCCTCAATCTTCTAAATTCCAGCGAGTACAAGCCGAGTCTATCCAGTCTTTCTTCATATGGAAGTCCTGCCATCCCAGGAATCTTGGTCAGCATGGACACGTTAAGCCGAATATCTCCATGCTGTGTGACTCCATGACTCTATTACAGCCAGGGCTTTCAGGAAGTTAGAACGAGACACAAGTGCTGGAGTAACTTAGCAGGTCAGGCAGTATCTGTGGAGGGAAATGGGTCGGCAAAGTTTCGGGTCGAGACCCTTCTTGAACCTGACTCCTCCTCATCTCTCCCCTGGCACATCCTCTTACGATAAACGCCCTTGCCAAATGTTCCATTGGAGCTCGCATTGACAATCAATCATTTTGTATCTCCTCTTCAAAAATCTCAATCCTAGTTGGGAGACAGTTCCTCACCCACATAACGCCATGCCAACCATCTTTAATAAGTTTAAACTTTTCCAAATGTGAATAAATCCTGCCCCTAAGAATCTTTTCCAATTACTTCTCTACCACTGATGTAATGAGGCTAACTGGCCAGTCTGCCAGTCTGAAGAAGGGTCTCAACCCAAAACATCACCCATTCCTTCTCTCCAGAGATGTTGCCTGTCCCGCTGAGTTACTCCAGCATTTAGTGTTTATCACCGGCCTATCGTTTCTTGAATTATCACTGATGTCCTTCTTAAACAAAGGAACAACGCTGGCCTTTCGCTAATCTTCTGGGATGGCCTGTGGCTATTAAAGATCTCCCGTCAATCTCTTTCCTTGCCTTCTTCGGTATCCTCGAATAGATTGGAATAGGCTCTGGGGACATATGCACCTCAATCGAGACGGCATCATTGATCAACCAAGGCCCACCATCTGGGCCATGCCCTCTCGTCCCTGCTAGCACCAGGCAGGAGGCGCAGAGGCCCTGAACTCCCACACCCACCAAGTTCAGGAACGTCTACTTTCCTACAACCACCAGGGTCTTGAACCAACCCGTGCAACTCCAATCCCACCTCAACAACAGAACACCTCTTTCACTAGGCGGAAACAAAGAACTACAGATGCTGGTTCATACCAAAGGTAGACACAAAGTGTTGGTAGACAAAAAATGGTGGAGGAACTCAGCGGGTGAGGCAGCATCATAGATGCTGCCTCACCCGCTGAGTTCCTCCACCATTTTTTGTCTACCTTCGATTTTTCCAGCATCTGCAGTTCCTTCTTAAACACAAAGTGTTGGACAAACTCATTTGGGTCATGCAGCGTTTCAGGAGAAAAAGGATAGGTGATGTTTTGGGTCGGAACCCTTGAAGAAGGGTTCCAACCCTACCCTTTACCTCCAGAGATGCTGCCAGACCCGCTGAGTTACACCAGCACCCTCTCTTTCACTACCTTAGGCTTGCTTTTCTAAAGGTGTTCTGTACTAATGTTTTAGTCTTTTTCTTTTCACTGTCTTGTGTGATTTATAAAAGTATAATTGATGTTTTATCCACGAGTAGTTGCCCTACTCAACAGCCAAACAGCCTCCCTTTGATCTGGTATTTTGTCGGTTCACACGCTTTGATCAATGGTGTTTTATCGTTAATGTTTTATTATTATTAATGTTTAGTGTTTTCTGAGCCACTCGTAACTGTCACTGTATGTCATGTCGTTGCTTGTGGGCGGAGCACCAAGGCAAATTCCTTGTATGTGAATACTTGGCCAATAAACTTACTTACTTACTTACCTTACTTGTGTGTTGTCTAAGCATATATGTCTGAGCAACAACCGCAAGTTGGAGGAACAGCACCTCACATTCCGCTTGGGGAGTCTGCATCCTCTGGGCTTGAACATCGAATTTTCTCAATTCTGTTAACCCTTGCTGTCTCCTCCCCTTCCCACCTCTCCCTCAGCCCTCGGGCCCTGGCATTCCCTCTCTCTCTATCTCCCTCCCCCACCCTAGTCGCACCAGCTTCTCATTTTCACACTACAAACAGCTTACAGTGGCTTGTTCCCTTTATCATCGATACTTTTTTGCACATCTTTCATTCATTGTTCTTTATCTCTCCACGTCACCGTCTATATCTCTCGTTTCCCTGATCCCTGAAGAAGGGTCTCGACCCGAAACGTCGCCTATCTCCTTCGCTCCTTAGATGCTGCTGCACCCGCTGAGTTTCTCCAGCCTTTTGTGTCCCCCGATTTCCAGCATTAGTTCCTTCTTTAACGGGCTCAGAATTTTTGTGAACCATATTTTGACTTGCTTAATGTTTTCAACGCTGCAAACAGTGTAATGTTTGGAACCATGTGGACTTCAAAAGTTCTCAGGGACCATTTTGCATCTCCAGTACGGACATTCCTTATGGTAGGATCAAACAAATTGCTGATTTACACAAAGGGGCAGGAAGTGCTGGAGTGACTCAGCGGGTCAAGCTCTGTCTCTGGTGAACATGGACAGGTAACGTTTCGAGTCGGGACCCTTGTTCGACCAGAAACGTCACCAATCCGTGTTCTCCGGAGTTGCTGCCTGTCCCGCTGAGTTACTCCAGCATTTTGTGTCTCTCTCCAGAGATGCAGCCGGCCCTGCTAAGTCACTCCAGCCCTGACACCCTTATTAATCAAGAATCTATGTATCTCTGCTTTAAAAAAATATCCATTGACTTGGCCTCCGCTGCCTTCTGTGGCGATGAGTTCCACAGATTCACCACCCTCTGACCAAAGAAAGTCCCCCTCGTCTCCTTCCTAAAGGAACGTCCTTTAATTCTGAGGCTGTGACCTCTGGTCCTAGACTCTCCCACAAGTGGAAACATCCTCTCCACATCCACTCTATCCAGGCCTTTCACCATCCAGTAAGTTCCAATGAGGTTCCCCCTCATCCTTCTAAACTGCGCAGTGGTGGTGCAGTGATATACAGAGCTGCAGCCTCACAGCGCCAGAGGCCCCGGTTCGATCCCAACCTTGAGTCCCCATGTTTACGGCCCAGATCCCAAAGACCGCGTGGGTTTTCTCCGGGTGCTCCGGTTTCCTCCCACATTCCAAGGCCGCGTAGGTTTGTATGTTGATTTAGGCTTCTGTAAATTCCTCCTCCTGTGTAGGGTAGTCTACAGGTGATCGCTGGCCAGCGTGGACTCGGTGGGCCGAAGGGCCTGCTTCCACACTGTATATCTAAACTAAACTAAACTAAAATCTAAAGAGGCCAAAGTGTTTAATTTAGTTTAGTTTAGAGATACAGCGCGGAAACAGGCCCTTCGGCCCACCAAGTCCGCACCGACCAACGATCCCCGCACATTAACACTATCCTACACACACTCGGGGCAATTCACATTTCTACCCAGCCAATTAGCCTACAAGCCTGTACGTCTCTGGCGTGTGGGATGAAACCGAAGAACTCGGAGAAAACAAAAGCGGTCTCGGGGAGAACGTCAAACTCCATACAGACAGTACCCGTAGTCGGGATCGAACCCAGGTCTCTGGAGCTGCAAGGCAGCAACTCTACCGCTGCGCCACTCTGCCGCTAGTCCCGGCTTCTTGTCTCACCTTCCATATGCCTAAGCATCAGTCGTACTAATGGCTATGTACTTGCGCGAGGTTCTGCCCGTTGCCGATGTAACTGACTGCTGTTTGTATCCATTTGTAGCTCGTCCGCTCACAGAACAGACGCCCAGGTTCATGGTACCGGTGGGGACATCCAGCAGCAGGATCATCCTCCGAGAAGAAGATCTATTACTGGAGTGCATTGCATCAGGAGTGTACGTAAAACCAGGGCTCTCGTTGTGAAGGTTCATGTTCATAGTCTAGGAGCAGCGTTAGGCCATTCGGCCAATCGTGTCTACTCCGCCATTCAACCGTGGCTGATCTACCGTTCCCTCTCAACCCCATTCTCCTGCCTTCTCCCCAAAACCCCTGACACCCGAACTAATAAGAATTTGACAATCTGTGCCCTAAAATTCACTGAAGAAGGGTCTCGACCCGAAACGTCACACTTTCCTTTTCTCCAATGATGCTGCCTTGTCCCGCTGAGTTACTCCATTGAAAATATCCATTGACTTGGCCGTCTGTGGCAATGAATTCCACAGATTCACCACCCTCTGACGTAAGAAATTCCTCCTCATCTCTTGTCTGAAAGGAACGTCCTTTCATTGTGAGGTTGTGGCGTCTGGTCTTAGACTCTCCCACTAGTGGAAACATCCTCCCCACATCCACTCCATCCAGGAATTGGCAAGGTGTAGGGATCGGATTCCATTGATATGCAATAAAACGGGCGGCACAGTGTTGCGCAGTGGTCGAGTTGCTTGTAATGGGTCTTCTCCGAGATCTTCGGTTTCCTCCCACGCTCCAAAGATGTACAGGTGTAAACTAAACTAAATATTAATGGCACTGAGGCCTGCAACAAGATGTGAGAATATCAGCCATTAGCGACGGAAGAGACATGGGTTCCACCAAGTGGCGCAGCGGTAGAGTTGCTGCCTTACAGCGAATGCGGATCCCGAGACCCGGGTTCGATCCCGACTACGGGGGTTGTCTGTACAGAGTTTGTACGTTCTCCCCGTGACCCGCGTGGGTTTTCTCCGAGATCTTCGTTTTCCTCCCGCACTCCCAAAGACGTACAGGTTTGTAGGTTAACGGGCCTGTCCCACTTAGGCGTCATTTGCACGTCACGCAGATGGCGCGCGAAGATGTTGTACATCCCAAAATCCTGGGGCGACCGCGCATCACTGCCTACGTCACCACGCGCCATACGCGCGCGTCGTGCATCGTGATGCGTAAATGATGCCACTTAAATGGCGCGCAAATGACGCCCAACTAGAACAGGCCCTTTACTGGCTTGGTAAATGTAAAAATTGTCCCTAGAGCATATAGGATAGCGTTAATGCGCGGGGATCGCTGGTCGGCGCGGACCCGGTGGGCCAAAAGGGCCTGTTTCCGTGCTGTATCTCTACACTAAAAGCAAAATATACTGGAAATACTTTGTTTTTTTTTTTCCCCCCCCCTTCAAAACTGCCTTGAGTTAATTCTGCCCGTTTGTAGGCCCACCCCGGAAATTATTTGGTACAAGAAAGGGGGCGAGCTGCCCTGGCCAAAGGTGCGGTTGGAAAACTTCAACAAGACGCTGAGGATCATGAACGTTTCTGAGGAGAATTCGGGCGAGTATTTCTGCCTGGCGTCCAACAAAATGGGGAGCATCAGGCACACCATCACAGTGTGGGTGAAAGGTGAGCATTTGGTTCCGTTGCCTGCAGTCACAGAACACAGGACAGTACAGTTCGAGGAAGGGAGGAACTGCAGATGCTGGTTCAAA
This sequence comes from Okamejei kenojei, assembly GCA_035221665.1. NCBI lineage: Eukaryota > Metazoa > Chordata > Chondrichthyes > Rajiformes > Rajidae > Okamejei > Okamejei kenojei. Next base: position 8,523,095 of record CM069154.1, read on the forward strand.
CCGAAGATAGAAATAAAATTCTGGAGTAAATCAGCGGGACAGGCAGCATCTCTGAAGATCTAGCCTACTACGAAGAAGCCCTATCCTCTGCAACCCCCACTCATGCCCCCCACATCGGGCCCCCCTCTGTTCTCGGCACCTCTCTGCCAGGCCCCCCCTTCATTCTGAGTGTCCAACCCCCACCCCAAAGAATAGTGAAAGGCTTGGATGTTAAAGGACTATGAGGAGACATTTCTTTAGTCAGAGGGTGATGAATCTGTGGAATTCTTTGCCACAGAAGGCTGTGGAGGTCAAGTCAGTGGATATTTTTATGGCAGAGATAGATGGATTCTTGATTAGTACGGGTGTCAGAGGTTATGGGAAGGCAGGAGAATGGGGTTAGGAAGGAGAGATAGATCAGCCATTTGATGGGCCAAATGGCCTAATTATACTCCTGTTGCATCTTCAGACTAAGAGTCAGGCGAGAGGGTGAGATAGTGATATGGAAGAGAGGTGTGAAAACAAGAGATCAAAGGGGACGAGGCTCAAGGTACATGTATAATGGATCATTGTTGGCTGAGGGGAAGGTAACAACGAGGTGTACAATCAGTAAAATTTAATCAGGAGGACAGTCAAACTAGTCGGAGAACGGGTGGGGGAGGGATGGAGATAGAGGGAAAACAAGGGTTATTTGAAGTTGGAGAACTCAATATTCGTACCGCTGGTTCGTAAGCTGCCCAAGCGAAATAGTTTTCTTTGAGTTAGTAGATACCAGTAGCGTAGGTGGTGAGAGCAGGAATTGAGAGGGGTGGTTCTGGGACACCGGAACTAACTATTAGCCTTCACGATGTGTCGTAGGCCTAACTCAATCAAACACTAGTGAAGGGAGGTGCCCTCTTGATAACCCCAATGATCTACGCTACTTGGATCTACACAATCAGTCTTTACGTGCTTATTAACATGTAGGTAGCTGATTATTGCATATGGACATAGTTATTGCCCTTAGCATACCTTTGTAGAAACATAGAAAATAGGTGCAGGAGTAGGCCATTCGGCCCTTCACGCCTGCACCGCCATTCAACATGATCATCCAAAATAAGTATCCCGTTCCTGTTCTCCCCATATCCTGTGATTCTCAATTAGCCGCAAGAGCCATATCTAACTCTCTCTTGAAGACATCCAGTGAATTGGCCTCCACTGCCTTCTGTGGCAGTGCATTCCACAGATTCACAACTGTCTGGGTGAACAATATTTTCCTCATCTCAGTCCTAAATGGCCTACCCCTTATTCTTAATCTTGTCTAATCAGTTTAGATAGTTGCTTTGGCTTCAACAGAGCGCTTATCCTAGTGTTATAGCACACATTCTAGTTTATTGCCACGTATACCGAGGTACAGTGAACAGCTTTTTGTGGCGAGCTAACCAGTCAGCAGAAAGACAATACATGATAAGGGAATAACGGTTTGTGCAAGGTAAAGCCAGCAAAGTCCGATCAAGGATAGTCCCAGGGTCATCAAGGGATAGATAGTAGTTCAGGACCGCTCTCTGATTGTGGTAGGATGGTTCAGTTGCCTGATAACAGCTGGGAAGAAACTGTCCCTGAATCTGGAGGTGTGTGCGTTTTCACACGTCTGTACATTTTGCCCGATGGGAGAGCGGAGAAGAGGGAGTGGCCGGGGTGCGACTCGTCCTTGATTATGCTGCTGGCCTTGCCGAGGCAGCGTGAGGTGTAAAATGGGATCAATAGAATGGAGGTCAGTTTGCGTGATGGTCTGGGCTGCGTCCACAATTCGCTGCAATTTCTTGCGGTCTTGGATGGAGCTGCTCCCGAACCAAGTTGTGATGCGTCCCGATAAAAAATGTAATGGTGCCTGATGGTAAAGGACTTTATCGAACCTCGGGGAACCTCATGTCATTTATGGTGCTGGTGGACCTCAGTTTTTGGTGGAAATGTATGGCGTTAGTACTGGAGGATGGCATCGAGTCACAAGATCTCATATCCATGGAGAACCTCGCATGTCATAGGTCAGGCATTGAGTAGGAAAGTCAGGAAGTCACGATGCAGCTTTATTGAACTTTGTTTAGGTTGCATTTGGAGTATTGCTTTCTATGGTGCATCTGTAGAAGTTGTGGTTTGGGTGTAATTGAATAATAAAGCACATAGATCTGGATTCTTTGCTCTGCAGTTTGCTTCATCGGTTTTGTACCTCTCTTTTAATCCTCCAAGCTGCTCCGTACTGGTTGAACGAGCCCCAGAACCTGGTGCTGGCTCCTGGCGAATACGGCAGACTGATGTGCCGGGCCAATGGAAATCCCAAACCCAACATCCAGTGGCTGGTTAATGGCGAACCGGTGGAAAGTGAGTTAATAATGACAAATCCTGGGTCTACCTTGGTTTACGTTAGTTGAAGGACACAGATACCACTGTAAGTAGACAAAAATGCTGGAGAAAGCTCAGCGGGTGAGGCAGCATCTATGGAGCGAAGGAATAGGCGACGTTTCGGGTCGAGACCCTTCTTCAGACTCGACCTGAAACGTCGCCTATTCCTTCTCTCCATCGATGCTGCCTCACCCGATGAGTTTCTCCGGCATTTTTGTCCACCTTTGATTTTTCCAGCATCTGCAGTTTTTTCTTAAACAATAGATACCACTGTATATCATTTATATCATCTAAAAAGGCAGTTGTGTGCCATATAGATGATGTGTAGGAAGAACTGCAGATGCTGGTTTACACCGACAATAGACACAAAATGCTGGAGTAATTCAGTGGAACAGGCAGCATCTCTGGATAGAAGGTTTCGAGTCGAGAGGTTTCGAGTCGAGACCCTTTTTCAGACTGGATAGATGATGTGCTTCTTTTAAAAACCTGACATGATATTCGGCACAATAGTTTAGTTTCTTTTAGAGATGCAGCGCGGAAAACAGGCCCTTCAGCCCACCGACTCCATGCCGACCAACAGTTGCCTGTTCACACTAGTTCTATGTTACCCCACTATCACATCCACTCCCCCACACACTACGGACAGTTTACAAAAGCCAATTAACCTACCAGCCCGCATGTTTTTGGAATTTGGGAGGAAACCAGAGCACCAGGAGAAAACCCGCGTGGTCACAGGGAGAATGTACAAACTCCGTACAGACACCCGTAAAAATCTTCCTATACACAATCATACTTAAGTGCAAGAGTGTGAGAATAGCAGATTACACTGAGACACTATGCAAGAGGCTTCTTCTTGTACTCTCAGCTTTCAAAGGTCTAGCTGAGGTGGGGCACTTAGGTCAGCATGGATGAGTGGGGCCGAAGGGCCTGTATGACTGATAACTTATTTACTTAGCTACGTGGAAATACATTATTGCTCACGTTAGACTTTTGACTTCAGAGATACAGCACAGAATCAGGCCCTTCGGCCCACCGGGTCCGTGCCGACCAGCGATCTCTTTCAGCGATGTCTTTTTGGAGTGTGGGATGAAACCCGGAGCACCCGGAGAAAACCCACGCGGTCACAGGGAGAACGCACAGACTCCGTGCAGACAGCGCCCGTGGTCAGGGTCGAACCCGGGTCTCTGGCGCTGTGAGGCAGCAACTCTACCGCTGCGCCATCGATGTTGCCCCTGCGAGAAGCTTTTAAAGGATTCATATTCTGTGGGATAGTGGAACGAGAGCGGGGTTAGGAGGGAGCGATAGATCTTCCATGACTGAATGGCGGAGTGGATGTTTTGAATGGCCTAATTCTGCTCCTATCTCTTATGAGCTGATGAAGTTATGAGAAGGAAATGTGAATGAAACGACGACATGTTTATCTTTCTTCCTCCGCAGAGGTTCGTCAGAACCTGAACCGGGATGTTTCCGGGGATACGATTATTTTCCGAGAGGCACAGATCGGAACCAGTGCCGTATACCAGTGCAATGCTTCCAATGAGCACGGGTACCTACTGGCCAATGCATTTGTCAGTGTGCTCGGTATGTTGTGCCGGCTATTGGTTTCTCCTGAAATGCATTTTTCTGAGTGGAAACCACTTCAAGTTCAGCTCAGTTTAGTTTATTGTCACGTGTACTGAGGTACCATGAAGAGCTTTTGTTACTTGCTAACCAGTAAGCGGAAAGACAATACGTGATTACAATCGATCCATTTACAGTGTGTAGACACATGATAAGGGAATAACGTTTAGTGCAAGGTAAAGCCAGCAAAGTCCGATCAAGGATAGTCTGAGGTAGACAAAAATGCTGGAGAAACTCAGCGGGTGAGGCAGCATCTATGGAGCGAAGGAATAGGTGACGTTTCGGGTTGAGACCCTTCTTCAGACTGATGTGGGTGGGGGGGGGCGGGAAGAAGAAAGGAAGAGGCGGAGACAGCGGGCTGTGGGAGAGCTGGGAAGGGGAGGAGAAGGAGGGAGAAAGCAAGGACTACCTGAAATTGGAGATAGTCCGAGGGTCAGCTATGAGGTAGATAGTAGTTCAGGACCACTCTCTGGTTGTGATGGGACAATTCAGTTGCCTGATAACAGCTGGGAAGAAACTGTCCCCGAATCTGGAGGTGTGCGTTTTCACACTTTTGTACCTGTTGCCCGATGGGAGAGGGGAGAAGAGGGAGGGTGCGACTCGTCCTTGATTATGCTGCTGGCCTTGCCGAGGCAGCGTGAGGTGTCGATGGAGTCAATGGAAGAGAGGTTGGTTTGTGTGACGGTCTGGGCTGCGTCCACGATTAGCTGCAATTTCTTGCGGTCTTGGATGGAGCTGTTCCCAAACCGTGCCGCGATGCCTCCCGGTAAAATGCTCACCGCGGCGGATTTGAGGCACATCAACTTGCACCTGCCTTGTGCGGAGCAAATCCAGCACAAGATGTACCTTGCACATCCTTGTACAAGGTAAAGGCATCAAGGATAGTCCAAGGGTCACCAGTGAGGTAGATTTTTTTTTTTTTTTTTTTTTTAAATATATTTTTATTAGAAAAAATGTACAGTAGTATAAACCGTAACGTATAACATAATACATTTTGTCTACAACTTCTTGTTTTAAATTTAATAATAATAGAAAAATGAAGGAAGAAAGAGAAAGAGAGAAAAGAAAAAAGTAAGGAAAGTAGTGATGTGTAAACCCCCGTGAGTTTGAACCTCCAAGAGTTGACGTCCAGAAGTTAAGGGGGGACTTGATTGACTTTAAAATGATGAAAGGGATAGACAGAGTTGACGTGGATACGTTGAGGGTGATTCAAACAAGGGCATGACATGAGAATTAAGGGACAGAAGTTTAGGGGTAACGTGAGGGGAACTTCTTTACTCAGAGGGTGGTGGCTGTGTGGAATCAGCTTCCAGCAGAAGTGGTGGAGGCAGGATCGATTTTAACATTTAAGAGTAAAGTGGATAGGTATATGGACGTGAAGGGAATGGAGGGGTATGGTCTGAGTGCAGGTAGATGGGACTAGGGGAAAACAAATGGTCGGCACGGACTGGAAGGGCCGAGAGGGCCTGTTTCCGTGCTGTAATTGTTATATGGTTATATGGTTATAAGTTGTAAAAACAAAAGGGAAAAAAGAAAAAAAAAGAGCAGGAAAAATCAAAAAGGGGCTACACCTACTTCATATCTTTCCACACCCCTCACCCAGTTCAGAAACGGTTAATTTCGAGAGTTATGTTGCACTATATATGAGGTAGATTTGAGGCACATTAGCTTGTGCATGCTTTCAGTAAGTTTGATGTAACCAGCTCATGGCATCTCTTTGGTTTACAGATGTAGAGCCCAGAATCTTGACCAAACGAAACCAAATCATCAAAGTGATTGTAAATAACCGGACGCAGCTTGAGTGTCGTTTCTTCGGTTCGCCAACCCCCGTACTGCGATGGTAAGGAACAGGTTACCTCTCCGTTGATCGGTGTTGAATTATCGTGGTGGAACACAGCTCCACCAGGGAGGCGCAGCGGTAGAGTTGCTGCCTCACAGCGCCGGAGACCCGGGCTCCATCCTGACTGCGCGTGCTTGTCCGCATGGAGTTTGTACGTTCTCCTCGTGACCTGCGTGGGTTTTCTGCGGGTGCTCCGGTTTCCACCCACACTCCAAAGACGTGCGGGTTTGTAGGTTAATTGGCCTTGGCAGTGAAATGGTGAATTGTCCCCAGTGTGTGTCGGATAGTGTTCGTGTGCGGGGGTCGCTGGTGGGCGTGAACGCGGTGGGCCGAAGGGCCCGTTTCCACACTGTATCTCTAAACTCTAAACCACCGATATTCTGGAAACTGGTAGTCTGATCTCACCTCACTTAATCAAAGTCGTCATTGTGGACCGGGTGGTCCAGTAAGACACGTAATCCAGAAAGGCTCAGGAACCAAGGTAGACTTGTAGAAACAAGAAAGGAGCCATTCATTCCATTAAAGGCCCATAAAATATACAGTAGATGCTCTGGGCGTTTGGGAACACAAGGAATCATCCAATATAGCTTCAATCAGCGGAGGGTGAGGAATTCATAAATGTGCATGGCTATCTTGTGGATTTTCACTGCCCCTCATTGATTTGTGGGATCCAGCACTTACAGGAAATGTCATGTTACACTCACTGAGGCAGTCTGCGTGGCCCACTGGATCTTTGCAACATGGATAGTGTGGGTTTAGGGGGACGTGGGCCAAGCGGGGGCAGGTGGGACTCGTGTAGCGGGGGGCATGCAGGCCGGGGTGGGCAAGTTGGGCCAAAGGGCCCGTTTCCACGCCGTGTGACTCCACGACCCCCACGAGGCCCGCTGAGACCCTCTTTTCTCTCTCTGAAGTAGTTCCTTTTTGTGATTTGAGGTTTAAGGATGGACAGGGCAATAATCTTTATGGAGGGAACTACATCATCCACGACAACGGCACTTTGGAACTGCGCCGCGCCCGCAAGGCCGACGAGGGGATGTACACCTGCATCGCGACCAACATGCTGGGCAAAGCGGAGAACAAGTTGCGACTGGAGGTCAAAGGTGAGGTTGGGCGCAGCGGTAGAGTCGCTGCCTCACACGCCAGGCACCCGGGTTCGATCCCGACTATGGGCGCTGTCTGTATGAAGTTTGTACGTTCTCCCCGTGACCTGCGTGGGTTTTCTCCGGGTGCACCGGTTTCCTCCCACATTACAAAGACGTACAGGTTTGGAGGTTAATTATAGACAATAGACAATAGACAATAGATGCAGGAGTAGGCCATTCGGCCCTTCGAGCCAGAACCGCCATTCAACGTGATCATGGCTGATCATCCCCAATCAGTACCACGTTCCTGCCTTCTTCCCATATCCCCCGAGTCTGCTATTTTTAAGAGCCCTATCTAGCTCTCTTTTGAAAGCATCCAGAGAACCGGCCTCCACCGCCCTCTGAGGCAGAGAATTCCAATTGGCTTGGATTCAGCTCCCACCGGGTAAAGAGATTCCTCGTCTCCATTCTAAAGGAACGTCCTTTTATTCTGAGGCTGTGCCCTCTGGTTCCTGACTCTCCCACTAGTGGAAGAGTCTCCACTCCATGTAGGCCTTTCATTATCCGATACATTTCAATTAGGTGCCTCCTCATCATTTTAAACTCCAGCGAGCACCAGACCAAGTGCTGTCAAACGCGCATCTTACATTATTAGCCCAATCGCCCCCCCCCGGGATCATTCTCGTAAACCTCCTCTGCGCCCTCACCAGCGCCAGCACATCCCTCCTCGCCCACGGATGGAAACGCCCTCTCTACATCCACTCTACCTCAGCCTTTCATTGTCAAGGGCGGCCACGGAGGCGCGGCGGTAGAGTTGCCGCCTTACAGCGAATGCAGCGCCTGAGACCCGGGCTCGACCCCGACTACGGGCGCTGTCTGTAGGGAGTTTGCACGTTCTCCCCGTGACCTGCGTGGGTTTTCTCCGAGATCTTCGGTTTCCTCCCACACTCCAAAGACGTGCAGGTTTGTAGGTTAATTGGCTTGGGAAATGTCCGAAAAAAAATAATTGTCCCTAGCGGGTGTCGGATAGTGTTAATGTGCGGGGATCGCTGGTCGGCGCGGACCCGGTGGGCCGAAGGGGCCTGTTTCCGCGCTGTAAACTAAACTAAAGGAGGTATCAATAAGCTCCCCTTTCATCTTTTGTCTGTCTGTCTTTAATTTAGAACCTACAAGGATAATAAAGGCTCCACAATCGATCACGGTGAGGAGGTCCTCCGCGGCCAGATTTGACTGTGCAGTGAGCCATGACCCTACCATGCGGATGAAGGTAACCTGGCTAAAAGATGACAAAGTTCTCTCCTTGCCATGGCGGTGAGTACTGCTTCCTCCCATCCCACCTTCCATCAGGTCCCCGTGGTGCGTATCCTGACCTTCCTGGATGGCACGGTGGCGCAGCAGTAGAGATGTTGCCCCACAGCGCCAGAGACCCCGGTTCGATGCATTAGAATCCCATTCGGGACGGACCAGACCCCACCTGGGTTCAGGCAGCATCTCTGGAGAAGAGGAGTGGGTGACGTTTCAGATCGAGACATCTGGAGTAGAGTCTCGACCAAGAAACCTCACCCATTCCTTCTCTCCAGAGATGCTGCCTGTCCCGCTGAGTTACTCCAGCAATCTGTGTCTGGCTTCAATAACAAGCTGTCTACATAAGATCATAAGAACATAAGTGATAGGAGCAGAATTAGGCCATTCGGCCCATCAAGTCTATTCCGCCATTCAGTCATGGCTGATCTATCTCTCCCTCCAAACCCCATTCTCCTGCCTTCTCCCCCATAACCCCTGACACTCGTACTAATCAAGAATCTATCTCTCTCTGCCGTAAAAATATCCATTGACTTGGCCCCCACAGCCTTCCATGGCAAAGAATTCCACAGATTCACCACCCTCTGACGAAAGAAATTCCTCCTCATCTACCTAAAGGAACGACCTTTAATTCTGACACTATGACCTCTGGTCCCAGACTCCCACTTAATTGAAACATCCTCTTCACATCCACCCTATCCAGGCCTTTCGCTGTTCGGTCGGTTTCTTTTTAACTAACCCGCTGAGATACTGCAGCATTTTGCTGCGTCTATCTCCGGTTGAAACTAGCGCCTGCAGTCCCTTCCTACACCTGCCTGCGTTTAGTCAGACTCTCGCTGTTTTACAGACTGATCCTTGCTAGTGTGGGTCAGACTACAGCCGCTCACCTCTGTACCTCAGAGTTGCTGCCTTACTGCGCCGGAGACCCGGGTTGGACCTTGATCACAATATAGTTCGTCCGTTCTCCCCGTGGCCGTGTGGGTTGTCTCCGGGTGCTCTAGTTTCCTCCCACATTCCAAAGACGTGCAGGTTTGTAGGTGTAATTGGCTTCTGTAAATTGTCCCTAGGGTGTGTTGGATACAACTAGTGTACTGGTAATCGATAGTCGGCGTGGACTCGGTGGGCCGAAGGGCCTCTTTCCCCGCTGTCTCTGAAGTCTAAAGTCTTAAGTGAGCAATAATGTGTTTTTATGTAGCTACGTAAGTCACAGAGTCAGCATGGGTTCCGCGGGCCGAATGGCCGTTTCCACGTGGTATCTCTTAAATGAAACGAAATGTCAGCCTCGGTAATCTATATTGGATCAATGGCAGGTAGACAAAAATGCTGGAGGAACTCAGCGGGTGAGGCAGCATCTATGGAGAGAAGGAATAGGTGACGTTTCCCTTAAGGGTCTCGACCCGAAACGTCACCTATTCCTTAAGGGTCCTGAAGGGTCACCTATTCCTTAAGGGTCCTTAACGTCACCTATACCTGAAGGGTCTCGACCCAAAACGTCACCTATTCCTTCGCTCCATAGATGCTGCCTCACCCGCTGAGTTCCTCCAGCATCTTTGTCTACCTTCGATTTTTCCAGCAACTGCAGTTCTTTCGTATACATTGGATCAATGGATATATTTAAGGCAGGCATAGATAGATTCTTGATCAGTAAGGGGTGTCAGAGGTTATGGGGAGACGGCAGGAGAGATAGATCAGCCACGATTGAATGGCGGAGTAGACTTGATGGGCCAAATGGCCTAATTCTGCTCCTATCACTTATGACCTTGTGACCTTATATTACACTGGTGTGGGTCCGTACTCTTGAGGGAAAAAAGGGTTTCAGAGGGAAGAAAGAAGATAAATAAATAACCAGACTTTCTCTAATTTCAGGGCGAAGGAAGATGAGGTTTCTTTGACAATTATCAACGTGTCTGAACGAGATGAAGGCATCTACACCTGTATCGCCCGTACGGATCTCGACAGAGACTCGGCTAAAGCACGCCTCACGGTTCTAGGTAAATGACATGATCTTGTTGGTTCTGCCCTTCCTCATCACGAATTGTGATCAGCAGGTTCTCCAGCGACAGTCCGCACCACGCCCGGCACGGTGGCGCTGCGGTAGAGTCGGGTTTGACCACGACCACGAGCGGGGTCTGTACGGAGTTTGCACGCTCTCCGTGTGGGTTTTCTCCGAGATCTTCGGTTTCCTCCCGACACTCCACAGACGGACAGGTTTGTAGGTTAATTGGCTTGGTGTAAATGTAAAGTTGTCCCAAGGGTGTGTGGATTAGTGTTAGTGTGCGGGGATCACTGGTTGGTGCGACCTTGGTGGGCCGAAGGGCCTGTTTCTGCGCTGTATCTCTAAACTAAACGACACTCCTTTGGCCATAGCCTCCCAACATGAAAACAATGTCTTCCTTTCCTCAGTTCATGTTCATAACCCCTGACACCCGTACTAATCAAGAATCTATCTCTGTCTTAAAAATATCCATTGACTTGGCCTCCACAGCCTCCTGTGGCAATGAATTCCACAGATTCACCACCCTCTGACTAAATAAATTCCTCCTCATCTCCTTCCTAAAGGAACATCCTTTAATTCTGATGCTGTGGCCTCTAGTCCTGGACTCTCCCACTAGTGGAAACATCCTCTCCACATCCTCTTCAGGTTTCCTCTCATTAACTCAATCCGCAGAATATAACCCCGCAGAATCGTTCAACAGTCTCCATTTAACTGAAGCAGGTTATTTATTTCAAACCACCCGAGTTCCCCTATTCGATGGCGCCAGTAAGTAACTATTAAAGATGAATTAATTTCCTATGTTCGATCAAAAATCAAGTCTCTACTGTAAGGATCATATCGGAAGTGTCATTGTTGGCGGCACGGTGGCGCAGCGGTAGAGTTGCTGCCTTACAGCGCCGGAGACCCGGGTTCGATCCCGACTACGGTTGCTGTCTGTACGGAGTTTGTACCGCGTGACCACGTGGGTTTTCCCCAGGTGCTCCGGTTTCCTCCCACATTCAAATGACGTGCAGGTTTGTCGGTTAATTGAATTTGGTTGTAAATTGTCCCTCGTGTGTAGGATAGTGCTTGTGCAAGGCGGGCCGGAGGTCCTGTTTCCACACTGTCTCTCTAAACTAAACAAGTGTGATTGGCATGTTTGCAGACCACGTGAAATGTGGTGAGTTGTGGTGGGCAAGGAAGGTTATTGAAGGGTATCACGGGATGGAGATCAGATGGAAGATTCGGGGAGAAAGGGCAGATGAGATGACGAGCGAAGATGCAAAAATCTCTTTCAGGACTGCATCCATTACCTCCCCTGTTCCCATAACTTTCCAGCATAGTCTAAATGGGCCGAATGTCTTCCTACGGTGTCATATGAAAATATAAGACTCCCAACTACAAGTCCGCCACCAATTATCCGCCAACTGTTTGTCCGGCACTGCCTTTAATCGGGACAAAATGACGAGAGCGCACTTGGAAACCCTCCCTGGAGGTCCCCCCTGCAAATGTGGCGCCTAGGCCGATCGGCGGGTCGGATTTGCCCCCTGCGGCCGGGGCTCTGGAATTCCGGCCCGGCCAGAGCCGGCAGATCCGTTCCCACAGCCAATCTCCGAGGCCGACTTTACGGACTGGTATCTCCATGCACTTTGTTACTGTGAAGTTTCTGGTTTTTTTTGCATACAGGAATAGATCGGGTAGATGCACCGAGTCTCTTGCCCAGAGTAGGTGAATCGAGAACCAGAGGACATAGGATTAAGGTGTAGGGGGAAAGTTTTAATAGGAATCTGAGGGGTAACTTTTTCACACGGTGGGTGTGTGGAACAAGCTGCCAGAGGAGGTAGTTGAGGCTGGGACTATCCCAACATTTAAGAAACTGTTAGACAGGTACATGGATAGGACAGGTTTGGAAGGATATGGACCAAATTATGGCAATTAGTGTAACTGGGACCTGTTGGCCAGTTGGGCCGAAGGGCCTGTTTCCACGCTGTGTCACTCTATGACACTAACCTCTGCAGAACAATGGTTCTAATCTGTTCCACCGTGCAACTGCGTAGTTTAAGTACTGATACGATACGATAGAACTTCATTTATCCCAGGAGGGAAGTTGGACTCGACTCGGAGGCCGTGACCTCTGTTCGTCCGGCAAAACGGATAATCCGGCAAGACTCTGGAACTGGGGCCACTGGAAAATCGGTGGTGGACCTGTACGTCTAAATGGATCAAAGGGCAGGAAAAGATGGAACGGGGGCAATAAGGTTTACAATGCATTGAGCTGTCTGTTGCCATATGTGCAATCCAACAAATCTCCTGATGGTTATCTGTAATCCTCAACACTAACTGTAATCTTTATTTTAATGTAACTGTGTGATCAATGTGGAAACTAAACTCTCTCAACCTTCCTCTTACCTTCACAGTTGTCCCCTCCACCCACATTACCCCGCTTGCTGCTGTGCTTAAAGGTAATCTGCTTACTAACTACCTCAAACCTGTTAACAACTTGCGCCTGGCAACGTCATTCAGAGGTCGCCGTGAACAGTCATGTATGGTCTGACACCATTCCCTTATCAGGCACCATTTTGCCCGCAGCCTTTAAGAAAGAACTGCAGATGCTGGGAAAAAAAAAAAATCCTAGGTAGACAAAAAGTGCTGGAGGAACTCAGCGGGTGAGGCAGCATCTGTGGAGAGAAGGAATAGGCGACGTTTCGGGTCGAGGCCCTTCTTCAGACTGGGGGGGGGGGGGGGTAAAAAAGGAAGAGGCGGAGACGGTAGGCTAATAGGAGAGCTGGGAAGGGGAAGGGGGGAGAAAGCAAGGACTATCTGTGTGCACTACAATATGACGCAGTAGGACTTTATGTATCCCAGGAGGGATATTGGTCTGCCAACAGTCGTCATACACAACAAGATACATGAAACATGAAATTAAACTGACGAGTGGAAAGGATTGGGGATGTGCAAAGATTTGGGGGGCGGGGGGGGGGGGGGGTTCAGTCCACACCACGACAGAAAGGGGAGGAGTTGTACCGTTTGATAGCCACAGGGAAGAAGGATCTCCTGTGGCGTTCTGTGCTGCATCTTGGTGGAACTAGTGTCTGTTGCTGAAAACGTATGGCAAAAATAGGTGCAGGAGAAGGTCCTACGGCCCTTCGAGCCAGCACTTGTGGCTCCTCAAGTTGACCAGTGTGTCATGGAGGGGGTGAGCTGTATTGTCCAAGATGCCCCCAGGACAGAGCCAGCGTTCCTGATGAGCTCGTTGATCCTTTGCCTTCGCACTATGACTCTGGGCAAGAAAACAAAGTGCTCGGCTAACTCAGCTGGTCAGGCAGAAACTGTGGCGGGAATGGACAGACGACGTTTTGGGTCGGGACCGCACCTTCAGACTGATTCTGGGATGGTTCAAGTCCAAAGTATTGCCAAACTAAAACCAGAATGGTTCAAGGAGGCTTCATTGTCTGAAGAAAGGTCTCGACGGCAAAACGTCACCTAATTCCTTTTCTCCGGAAATACTGTCTGACCCGCTGAGTAACTCCAGCTTTTTATGTCTATCTTCAGTTTAACCCCGCATCTGCAGTTCCTTCCCACATTTATTGTCACATCTGCTTTGAAACAGTGAAGTTTGCTTTTTAACATACAGGAATAGATTGGGTAGATGCACCGAGTCTCTTGCCCAGAGCAGGGGAATCGAGAACCAGAGGATATGGGTTTAAGGTGAAGGGAGAAAGATTGAATTGGAATCTGAGGGGATAACCTTTTTCATACAAAGGGTGCTGGGTGTATGGAACAAGCTACCGGGGCAGGTAGTTGTGGCTGGGACTATTGCAATGTTTAAAAAACAATTAGACAGGTACATGGATAGGACAGATTTAGAGGGATATGGGCCAAATGCAGGCAGGTGGGAATAGTGTAGATGGGACCAGTTGTTTCCATGCTGTATCACCCCATGAGTCCATTATTCAATGAGTCCAGTAAAAGTTTAGAAAGGAACTGCAGATGCTGGTTTATACTGAAGATAGTCACAAAGTGCTGGAGTAACTCAGCGAGGCAACATCATTCGGGTGTGAAGAAGGGTTCCGGTATCGAAACATCATACATCCTTTTTCTCCAGAGATGCTGCCTGAAACGATAGGCCTCCAAATTTAACATGAAACACCTTGAAATGAACAAGTTTAAGAAATGTGTTTCTTGCCAAAGATAGCACATGCCAGATCAAACTCAGATTCCTCCGTTCCATTATAAAAAGAAGCTTGCGTTGTCTTCTGCTTGGTCTCATTATAATTAAAGAGATAATATTATAATGTTGGCCTGATCTATCAGTTCAGTTTAGTTTATTGTCACGTGTACCGAGGTACAGTGAAAAGATTTTGTTGCGTGCTAACCAGTCAGCAGAAAGACAATACACAATCGAGCCATTGACAGTGTGTAGATACATGATAAGGGAATAACATTTAGTGCAAGATAAAGCCAGCAGAGTCCGATCAAGGATAGTCCGAGGGTCACCATAGTAGTTTAGCTCCGCTCTCTGGTTGTGGTAGGATGGTTCAGTTGCCTGATAACAGCTGGGAAGAAACTGTCCCTGACTCTGGAGGTGGGTGCGTTTTCACACTTCTGTACCTTTTGCCCGATGGGAGAGGGGAGAAGAGGGAGTGTCCGGGTTCGACGTGTCCTTGACTATGCTGCTGGCCTTGCCCGAGGCAGCGTGAGGTATAAATGGAGTCAATAGAAGGGAGGTCGGTTTGTGTGATGGTCTGGGCAGTGTCCACAATTTGCCGCAATTTCCTGCGGCCTTGGATGGAGCTGTTCCCAAACCAAGCTGTGATGAATCCCGATAAATATATGTAGACTGTGGTTTATTATCCTTGTTTTACTCTTTAAAAAATCCGATAATCCGCACCCCAGTTTAATTTTTTTGGATTGTTCAGGTTAGTTTATTATTGTCACGTGTGCCGAGGTACGGTGAAAAGCTTTTTGTTGCGTGCTATCCAGTCAGCCAAAAGACTATATACATGATTACAATCGAGCCATCCACAGTGTACAGATACAGTATCGAATCAGTGCAAGATATACTCCAGGAAAAATGACCGATTAAAACGTAAAAGCATTAACCACAGTAATATTCCCAGATACAGAACTTGTGGTATAACATGCATGCTGGGACCTTCTTTCTAATACAAATCACAGGACAATGCTATCCCCTCTAACCACTAAGGCACTTACCGCATTATATTTTGGTGCCTTCCAAAACAAAACGGTCTGCAAAAGATGGAAGGATCGATCACGGGGCTAATTAAATGACCTGAATGATGTTACTCTCTGAAGTGGCATTGACTGTATGTAGACACAGAGAGAGGGAAGCATTTGTGTGAATGCCGAGGCAGCGTGAGATATAAATGGAGTCAGTGGAAGGGAGGTTGGTTTCATTGTTTTGATCTTGGATGTTTGAATTCATTTGGTTTCGCTGGCATGGTCGCATTTCCAACTACTATGTTCGAGGGTGGATTGGGAGGGGGCGATTCAGAGAGAGATGTATCAGTTACATTTTTCGACACTGTAGACCGCCCTGCGCCTCCTCGAGACCTGGAACTAACGGACCCAGAAGATCGCAGCATTAGATTGACCTGGATTCCTGGCGATGACAACAACAGCCCAATCACAGGTACGAAAAACAGCCTTTGCCTTGAACAAGATGCACCACTGATTTATTTTGGTCATCGCATTTGGTAGCCAATGTTGGCTCGTCAGGGTGGGCAAGGAAAAGACTAAAGGGCCCATACCGCACACCCGCCTGGCGGCACCCGCCATAGTCGCGGCAGGTCGCCGAAATGTTTCGAAATGTTGAAAATACAACGGCGACCAGAAAAAGGTACGACCCTTTGGGCGGCTACTCACGACTATACAGGCGTCACCCCGCGACATGGTGCGTAAAATAACGTTAAGTGGGACAGGCCCTTTAAGCCGTACATACTTGCAATGTCTCATAAGTTCATAGGTGATAGAAGTAGAATTAGACCATTCAGCCCATCAAGTCTACTCCGCCATTCAATTATGTCTGATCTCTCTTTCCCTCTCAGCCCCATTCTCCTGCCTTCTCCCCATAACCCACGACACCCGTCCTAATCAAGATTCTATCTATCTCTCCCTTGAAACTACCAACTGACGGCCTCCACAGCCTTCTGTGGCAAAGACTTCCACAGATTCTCCACCCTCTTAATATAAATTATTGGTAAGTCAAGAGTTAACTTAGTAAGATAAAAATGAAATTCAACATGGATCATATAAGTAAGTAAGTAAGTAAGTAAGTAAGTAAGTTTTTGGCCAAGCATTCACATACAAGGAATTTGCCTTGGTGCTCCGTCCACAAGTAACAACATGACACACAGTGACAGTTACGAATGACTCACAAACACTAAACATTAATAATAATAAAACATTAATGATAAAACACCATTGATTAGGCATGTGAACCAACAAAATATTGACGAGAGAATAGCAACTAGCACCATTTGGACGGGTCTATGGACAGGAGCGGCACAGTGGCTCACTGGTGGAGTCGCTGCCTTACAGCTCCGGAGAACCAAGTTCGATCCTGACTACAGCTGCTTGTCTGTACGGAGTTTGTACCTTCTCCCCGTGACCTGCGTGGGTTTTCTCCGGGCACTCCGGTTTCCTCCCACTTTCCTAAGGCGTACAGGTGGGTAGGTCAACTGGCTTCTGTAAAAATTGTCCCTAGTTTGTAGGATCGTGCTAACGTACAGGGCGATCGCTGGTCGGGGCGGGCTAGGTGGGCCAAAGGGCCCGTTTCTCTTAGTTTAGAGATACTATGGTATCTGTAAACTAAACTAAACTAAACTAATAACCTGTAAGAAGGAGCTGCAGATGCTGGATCAAACCGAAGATGGACACAAAAAGCTGGAGTAACTCAGCGGGACAGGCAGCATCTCTGGAGAGAAGGAATGGGTGGCGTTTCGGGTCCCGAAACGCCACCCATTCCTTCTCTCCAGAGATGCTGCCTGTCCCGCTGAGTTACTCCAGCTTTTTGTGTTAAAATAATAATCTTATTATTATCACTAATATGAACGGTATATCGATGGTAAGTATTAATCATTGGTTGATTAATACTTAATAAAGTGAGATTCTTTGTTTCACAAGGTATGCAAAGAGTCTCTATGTGAAGGGCATCGCCATGGTTACAAAAGTTTTAAATGTCGTCCCAAATGGTCCTTTCTTGTTCTTGGTGTACCCAACCCCCCCCCCCCCCACCCCCTCCCCCACCTCCTCGTACCTGGTTCCCTCCATGTTCTCTCGATGGGCCGAAGGGCCTGTTTCCCTGCTAAAAATCTCCAAACTAAAATCGAAACGAGTTGAGAAACGTTGACGGATTTGTTGCTCTCTCTATGTCGCCCTCTCTTCGCAGAGTTCATAGTGCAGTACGAAGAAAACAGGTTTGAGCCCAGAAAGTGGCACAATTTAACCAGGATCCCGGGAAACATCAACTCCGCAGTGTTGCAGCTCGCTCCGCTCATCAACTATCAGTTCCGGGTCATCGCAGTGAACGAAGTGGGTGAAGGTGCCCCTAGTCTCCCCTCTGAGCGTTATCAGACAGCCGGAGCAGGTAACAGCCCTGTTCTGCACCTTTCCACCACTGTTCTGCTGGCAATGACCTCACTTAAAGGCTGAACAATATCATGTCAAAAGTCAGGCCCGGCCTTCAGACCAACACCCCACATTAGAAGAAGGGTGCATGGCCTGGCCAAGCTGGCCATCCACGAGTAAATTGTAAATTGTCGCTGGTGTGTAGGATAATGCTAGTGTGCGGGGATCGCAGATTCGGCGCGGACTCGGTGGGCCGGAGGGCCTGTTTCCACGCTGCATCTCTAAACTAAACTAACCATCTACCTGAGGTGCTGCCTCCAGAAGGCAGCATCATCTGGGACCTCCACCATCTGGATCATGCCCTCTTCTCGTTGCTACCATCGAGCAGGACGTACAGAAACATGAAGTCCCCCCACCACCGAGAGCAATGTGGTAGGGACCAGTAGAGCGTCCCTTGAAGCCAAGGTCCGGAGGGCAAGGTGAACCGCCCACTCCACCTAGGGGTCCGTAGCGAGGACTGGTGACGGGATCTAGGGAGTGGGCAGGGCCGAAGATGTCCTGGTTGGGTTGCTGAGCTCCTAGGCCGGGCCAAGCTGGCCGTCCGTGGGTCACGGCGCCAGGCGGAAGAGGGCTTTGCCCAAGCCACATGCTCGCCCCTTTACCGGGGTTACGTCCGTGCCCGGGTGGGTTAGAGAGGGACATAGTTGTATCGTAGTAATCTAGTATATCTGTAAGAATTGTAACTTAGTTGTTTGGAGATTTAGTGCCTGAATAATTTGGTGATTTTGTACTATGGTGGTGGGTGTGTCACCGCGATTTTGTTTTGTTTCGTGATCGTAATTAAATAGATTATATTTGATACAAAAAGCCCCATAAAAGGTAGATGCGTGCATTAGCACGCAGTCCTTTACATTCTTCATCAATTGCTTCCCTTTATTCCATTTAGCAAATTATTTTGGCTTTGGAGTTACTTGCCTTGGCATTTCATTTTTCCCAGATTGGGTAAATGCGCAGAATCTTTTACCCAGAGTCAGGGAATCGAGAACCAGAGGGCATAGGTTTAAGGTGAGGGGCAAGAGATTTAATCGGATCCTAAGGGGCAACTTTTGTTACGTAAAGGGTGGAGGTGGGACGGAGGAGGTCGTTGAGGCAGGTACTATCACAGTGTTTAAGAAATATTTAGACCTGCTCACGGACAGGACAGGTTTAGAGGTATATGGTCCAAGCCTGGGTAGGTGGGTCTCGTGAAGATGGGACACGTTGGTCGGTGTGCGGCAAATTAGCCCAAATGACCTGTTTCTGCGCTGTTGGATGCTATGACTCTATCTATACAGTTAATGATGGACCCCAGAGTACTTGGCCATTCTGAGGGCGGTGGGTGTATAGAACAAGCTGTATAGTTGAGGCATGCCCTATCACAACGTTTAAGAAACATTTAGGCAGATACATACTGTAGATAGGACAGGTTTTGAGAGATATGGGCTAAATGCAGGCAGGCGGGACTGGTGTAGATGGGGAATGTTGGTCGGTGTGGGAAAGTTGGGCAGAAGGGCCTGTTTCCATGCTGTATGTCTCTATGACTTTATGTATCAAAGAAAAGCCATGGTGGGACCACCTCTACTTTGGAACCAGACTTCTTACCCTAGTCCTTTCTGATAGACCATGCATGGATGTGGCTGAGATGAGAACTCCATTCCTCATCCCTGAGGAGACATGTTGAGATCAATAACCTTTTTATCTGCCAGGCGAGGGTGGCAACACTGCTTGGATGCATATCTGGAGATTACATTTGAATATGTCCTTTCCCCGGTCAATTGTTCGTATGATACACTATGTCCAAAAAATAGACCAAACATTATGGGTATGGCAGTATTAGCTACATGGAGCGACAATAGACAATAGGTGCAGGAGTAGGCCATTCGGCCCCTCGAGCCATTCAATGTGATCATGGCTGATCATCCACAATCAGTACCCCATTCTTACCTTCTCCCCATATCCCCTGACTCCACTATTTTTAAGAGCCCTATCTAGCTCTCTTGAAAGCATCCAGATAACTGGCCTCCACCGTCCTCTGAGGCAGAGAATTCCGTAGACTCACAACTCTCTGTGTGAAAAAGTTTTTCCCCATCTCCATTCTAAACGGCTTACCCCTTATTCTTAAACCGTGGCCCCTTGTTCTGGACTCCCCCAACAGAGGTCGGACAACCGTGGGTTGTTTTCTCTGATGCGCCGGGGGTTGAGGTGAGACCTGATTGTTGTATATACAAAGGTGCGTTGGGCCACTGAGGGTGCACCAGTCATACATTGGGAATGTCAAAGACCAGAGGGCGTAGCTTTGAGTGTGAGCGACAAATTTGAAAAGAGAAGAGCTTCATGCACAGAGGGTGGTGGGTGCCCTGAACGTGCTGCCAGGACTGGTGATGGAGGCAGATACAACAGCGTTGTTCAAGAGGCTTTTAGATAGGTGCATCTAGGGACATGTAGGGAATATGTAGAGATATGGTTCACATGCAGGCAGAGGAGATGAGTTTATCTCGGTGTCATGTTCGGCACAGACATTGCGGGCCGAAGGGCCTGTCCTTGTGCGGTTATGTTCTGTGTTCTTAAGGTGGAATGGAATAACTCTTAACTGCCGCACAGTCTTTTCCGCAGACTTCTGCTTTTTTTCATATAACAAAGGGGAATAAAATGGGAGAAGATGCAGGGCTTCTATTCAAGCTGCGATCATTTTCCTTCCTGGTTTTGCTCACTGAAATATCTTGGAGATAACCAATCAATGCCTGGAAGGCACGGTGGCGCAGCGGTTGAGTTGCTGCCTTACAGCGCCAGAGACCCGGGTTCGATCCCGACTGCGGGTGCTCGTCTGTACGGAGTGTGTACGTTCTCCCCGTGACCTGCGCGGGTTTTCCCCGACATCTTCGGTTTCCTCCCAGGGGTCCTCCAAAGACGTGCAGGTTTGTGGGTTCATTGGCTTGGCACAAATGTGAAATTGATCCCGGGTGTGTGTCGGATAGAGTTGCGGGCACCGCTGGTCTGTCTCCGCGCTGCAGCTCGAAACTAAACTAAGCTAAATTCCCATATCATCTTATCTTCTTGGAGGCTCGGGAAGTCTAACATCGCTTTGTTTCCCAGCTCCTGAGATGAATCCCACTGATGTCCGAGGGGCGGGAATATCGGAATCCAGCATGCAGATCAGCTGGACAGTAAGTGCAGTTTTCCACACGTTCCATTTGCCACACAGAAACTCCACATTTTGCCAGTGGTCTATGAAGCCAGAGGAGCAAACATGTCAACTTGGGCTGCACAGTCGGAGGGTGGTGAATGTGCGGAATTCAATGCCATAGAAGGCTGTGGATATTTTTAACATCGGAGATTGACGGGTTCTTGATCAGTACGGGTGTCAGGGGTTACGGGGAGAAGGCAGGGGAATGGGGTTGAGAGGGAAAGATAGATTAGCCGTGATTGAAGGGCAGAGTAGGCTTGATGGGCCGAATGGCCTAATTCTGCTCCTTGTGAACAGTGGTGCAGCAGGTAGAGCTGCTGCCTCACCATAGCTGAGATCCAAGTTCAAACCTGAGCTTGGACGCTGCCTGTGTGGAGTTTGCGTGTTCTCCCCGTGACCGCGTGGTTTTCCTCTGGGTTTCCTCCGGTTTCATTGCACATCCGAAAGACACGCGGGTTTGTAGGTTAATTGCTCTCTGAAAGTTGCCACCAGTCTGCTGGGACTGGATGTAAGAGTGGGATAACATGGAACTAGTGTGACCGGGTGATCAATGTGGATTTGGCGGGTCGATGGGGGCTGTTTCCATACTGTCTCCGTGTGGAGCAGTGGAACAGCCAACACGTAGAAACAAAGAACTGCAGATGCATGTTTATACCAAAGATAGACACAACATGCAGGAGTAACTCAGCGGATCAGGCAGCGTCTCTGGAGAATAGGGCGACAGTTCGGGTCGGGACCCCTCTCTCCGGTCGTTTTGGACTGTGAATCAATCAATCAACCTTTGAGAAGCAAGGAGAGGGAAGAATTACATTTCATGTTTTTCTTCATTCCTCACAATACTGTGTACGACAGTGATCGCAACTTCTACTGAAGTGGGGATGGCCGTTGGCTCGCCAGGAGCTCATCTGCCCTTAGACAAGTCTTATTTTTGGTCCTGCTGGGGGTCCACAGCCCCCTCCTCGCCTGACCTGTTTACTCGGCAACTCTCCGACCATGGAGCAGGTAGCACGGGATTACATGGTGCCCGTGACGGGGGCATCTCCCCCCGACCTGCCCTATGGAAATGGTGTCGAAACCTGGCGACTCTTGCATCTGGATGGACTCAGCGACCTGGTCCCTTGCAATTGGTACTTAATCGGGTCCTGATGTATGGGAATAATCTTACAGATTTATTAATGACATTGCACCTTGGTGCATGTGTTAAAAAAAGAACCATTGAACCGTTTCTGAGGTTGAGTTCAGTTAATTGTCACACGTGTGCCGAGGTACAGTGCAAAGCTTTTGAATCAGTCAACGGAAAGACGGTTCATGATTGCAATCGAGCCGTCCACATTGTACAGATACACGTTGAAGGGAAAAATGTGAATAAGGTTTCAGTGCAAAGTAAAGCCAGTAAAGTCCGATCACGGGGAGACACAAAAAGCTGGAGTAACTCAACAGGTGAGGCAGCGAGACGACCCGAAACCTCGGCCATTCCTTCTCTCCAGAGATGCTGCCTGTCCCGCTGAGTTAAGTTTTGTGTCCACCTTCGATTTTACCAGCATCTGCAGTTCTTTCTCATGGGCCTGTCCCACGTACGCGGCTTTTCAGGCGACTGCCGGCACCCGTCATAGGCCGAAAATGTTCAACATGTTGAAAATCCAGCGGCGACCAGAGAGGCGCTACGACTCTTTGGGCGTCTGAGGGGGAGACTCACGACCGTACGGGCGACATGTCGCGGGGTGAAGCCTGTCTGGTCGTGAGTAGTCGCCCAAAGTGTCGTACCTTGTTCTGGTCGCCGCTGGATTTTCAGCATGTTGAAAATTTTCGGCGACCTGTGATGAACTATGACGGGCGCCGTCAGTCGCCGAAAAAGTCACGTAAGTGGGACGGGCCCTTTAAGGGTCTGTCCCACTTGGTGATTTTCTCGGAGACTGCCGGCATCATTGACTGACGTATCAGGTCACCGTAAAAGTTGCGGCGTGACGCGGTGGTGATGCGGCGTGGTGACTAATGACGCGCGGCGTTTTTTCAAGTGTCGCAACATTTTTTTTGTCGCCGCTGGATTTTGAAATGTTCAAAATCTTTGGGCGACCCTGATATGACGCCCGTAGTCGCCGAAAAAAAATCGCCAAGTGGGACAGGCCCTTTCCACAAAGTCCGATCAAGGACCGTCCGAGGGTGAGTTCAGCTGCCAGTTGGCTCTGCCGATCTCCATGCCTGAGTTTCACTCGCCGTGTTTTCCAGCCGCTGTCTGCGACCCAGGTCAGTGATCTCAACGTCAGGTACATCGTCAGCTGGAGGCAGCGGGATGTGGGCGGGGAATGGTCAACGGTCACGGTGACCAGGTCCAGTTACGTCGTCTCTCCGACGCCCCTCTTCACGCCCTACGAGATCAAAGTGCAGGTGGTGAACGATTATGGCCCGGGTCCCGAGCCGGACGTCATCATCGGATACTCGGGCGAAGAATGTAAGTGTATTCGGGTGGAGCCGTCTGGGAATTGCTTCCGCGTTGAACAAGTGTGTACTTCACTGCCCGTCAGCCGTGATCACATTGAACGGCGGTGCCGGCTCGAAGGGCCGAATGGCCGACTCCTGCACCTTTTTTCTACGATGGACGTCCCTGAGTGCACACTCAAGCGGGGATCTTCTGACAGAGTGGGGGCCTCAGGCTCACCATAGTAAACACCGCCCCCACCTCACAGCTGTAGAGTTGCTGCCTTCCAGCGCCAGAGACCCAGGTTCGATCCTGACCATGGGTACTCCTCTGAACGGAGTTTGTACGTTCTCCCCATGACCTGCGTGGATTTTACCCGGATGCTCCGGTTTCCTCCCACACTCCAAAGACGTGCGGGTTTGTAGGTTAATTGGCTTCTGTAAATTGTCCCTCGCATGTGGGATAGAACTAGTGTGAATGTGGGATCGCTGGTCGGTGCGGACCCGGTGGGCCGAAGGGCCTGTTTCCATGCTGTATCTCCAAACTAAACTAAACTCTGGATATTTTGGGGGGGGGGGGGGGGGGGGTTGGGAGGAGAAGAAGAGTTGTTTAAGAACTCATCACAGAGGCCCTAGCATACCGCCAAGGCTAGTACATCAGTGCCATACTGAATAGTCATATGTGCTGCATTTTGGATGGGATCTTAACTAGGGACCTATTATTTCTCCAGTACTTGCCTGACCAGTGACATTGGGGAGCAGGGTGGCGCAGCGGTAAGTGCTGCCTTAGTTACCCAGGTTCGATCCTGACCACTGAACAATCAACAACCTGAAGTATTAACAGTGGCGCAGCGGTGGAGCCACTGTCTCACAGCGCCAGAGACATGGGTTCGATCCTGACTACGGGTGCTTCTCCCCGTGACCTGCGTGGGTTTCTTCCCCATATCTCCGGTTTCCTCCCACTTTCCAAAGACGCACAGGTTTGTAGGTCATTTGGCTTTGGTAAGAATTGAAAGTTGTCCCGTAGTGTGCGGGATAGTGCTGGTGTACGGGGCGGATGCTGGTCGGCGTGGGCACAGTGGGCCGAAGGGCCTGTTGTACCTCCAAAGTCTAACATCTAACGTTCCTTGAGGAATGGACTTTGACCTGTTTTGTGCTCGCATTTAGATCCAAACGCGGCTCCAACGAGCTTATCCGGGCGGAATATCAACAGCACGGTCATTTTGTTACAGTGGAGGGCAGTACCACAAGAAAATATCCGGGGATATCTCATCGGCTATCGAGTAAGTAGCTGGATGGTCTCAACCCGAAACGCCACCCGTTCCTTTTCTCCAGAGATGCCGCCTGTCCCGTTGAGTTACTCCAGCACTTTCTTAAGTAATAGGATGACAATATGAGTTTTGGCCCGAAACGTTGCCTATTTCCTTTGCTCCATAGATGCTGCTGCACCCACTGAGTTTCTCCAGCACTTTTGTCTACTGGATGACAATAGACAATTGGTGCAGGAGTAGGCCATTCGGTCCTTCGAGCCAGCAGCGCCATTCACTGTGATCATGGCTGATCGCCCACAATCAGTACCCCGTTCCTGCCTTCTCCCCGTATCCCTTGACTCCACTATCTTTAAGAGCTCCATCTAACTATCTCTTGAAAGCATCCAGAGAATTGGCCTCCACTGCTTTCTGAATTCCACAGATTCATAACTCACTGGGTGAAAAAGTTCCTCATCTCCGTTCTAAATGGCCTACCCCTGTTTCAATAGGATCCCCTGTCATCCTTCTAAGTTCCAGAGTATACAAGCCCAGTTGCTCCATTCTTTCAACATATGACAGTCCCGCCTTCCCGGGAATGAACCCCGTGAACCTACGCTGCACTCCTGGTTCTAGCGTTGAAGATTACTGCCAGTACAACTCAACCATCAAAAGCCAAGTGAACGAGGAGTTTTGTGCTGCGAACTCCTCAAAGAAAGCAAGTTCCTCAAACTGGTCTTTCCAGGTGAGACAGAGGTTCATGTGCACCTCCTCTCGCCTCATCTACTGCATCCAACGTTCCAGAGGTGTTCTCCAGCACACTGGCGAGACCAAGAGTAGACTCGGCAGCCATTTTGTTGAACATTTGTACCAAGGCCTATTGGGTCTCCCGGTTCCCAATCACTTTAACTCCCCCTTCCCATTCCCATACTGATCTTTCTGTCCTGGGCCTCCTCCATTGGGCCAAACACGGGCCGGTGGGACGAATGTAGCTGGGACATGTTGGCCGGTGTGGGCAAGTTGGGCCGAAGGACCTATTTCCACGCTGTATCGCTCTATGACTATGACTTTATCTACTTTCTCCAGGGATGCTGCCTGACCTGCCGAGTTACATAGAAACAGAGAAAATAGGTGCAGGAGGAGGCCATTTGGCCCTTCGACATGGTCATGGCTGATCATCCAAAATCAGTATCTCACTCCTGCTTTCTCCCCATATCCCTTGATTCCGTTAGAGCTATATCTAACTCTCTCTTGAAAACATCCAGTGTATTGACATCCACAGGCAGGAAATTCCACAGATTCACAACTCTCTGGGTGAAAAAAGTTGTTTTCCTATTTCAGTCCTAAATGGCCTACCCCTTATACTTACACTGTGACCCCTGGTTCTGGACTCCCCCAACATAGGGAACCTTTTTCCTGCATCTAGCCTGTGCAATTCCTTAAGAATGTTACATGTTTCTATAAGAATTCCTCTCATCCTTCTAAATTCCAGTGAATATCAGCAGGAAAAAGTTTCCCAATGTTGGGTGAGTCCAGAACCAGGGGGCCACAGCCTTAGAATAAAGGGGAGGTCATTTAAGACTGAGGTGAGAAAAAACTTTTTTACCCAGAGAGTTGTGAATTTATGGAATTCCCTGCCACAGAGGGCAGTGGAGGCCAACTCACTGGATGGATTTAAGAGAGAGTTGGATAGAGCTCTAGGGGCTAGTGGAGTCAAGGGATATGGGGAGAAGGCAGGCACGGGTTATTGATGGCGGACGATCAGCCATGATCATATTGAATGGCGGTGCTGGCTCGAAGGGCCGAATGGCCTCCTCCTGCACCTATTTTCTATGTTTCTATTAATATCGGCCAGGGCGCAACCTATCGCAGAAAGTTGGGGGGCAATCTAACTGGGTGTCTTCCTGTGCACAGATTCAGTACTGGAACGAGGGTAGTCTGCTGAAGACCAGCCGGTACAAGTCACGCATGAAGGTGATGGACTCCGAGAGCCGGCGTGCGCGTGCCCTGATGGTGGACCTGCAACCGTACAGCATCTACAAGTTCCAAGTGGCCGCCGTCAACGGCAGGGGTGCTGGCGGCTGGAGTGAGGTGTTGGAGGTGAACACCACGGAGGGAGGTAGGTGGCAACTCCAGCCGGGAGCCCAACCGACTCTTACTCTCTGCAGGAAGGAACCGCAGACGCTGGTTTGAACCGAAGGTAGACACCAAAGATAGATCTTGATTAGTGCAACAGATCTACCAGCCAAACAGCCAGACCAGCAGGTCAGACCTTCCAAATTGAAGGCCCTTGCTTTAGAAAGGAGATGAGGAGGAATGCCTTTAGTCAGAGGGTGGTGAACCTGTGGAATTCATTGCCGCAGAAAGCTGTGGAGGCCAAGTCAATGGATATTTTTAAGGCTGAGATAGATAGATTCTTGATTAGTACGGGTGTCAGAGGTTAAGGGGAGATGGCAGGAGAATGGGGTTAGGAGGGAGAGATAGATAGAGTAGACTCCAGGGGCTCCAGTTACCTCCCACATCCTGCAGACATTCCAGCTTGTCGGTTTTCTCCAGAGAGGCTGCCTGTGCCGCCGAGTTACTCCAGCATCTTGTGTCTCTCGCCGGTTTGTAGGTTAATTGGCCTCCGTTATTGGCTTCCTGCTGTGTAGCGAGTGGATGTGAAAGAGGGATAACATAGAACTTATGCGAACGGGCGATCGATAGTCGCTGCGGACTCGATCCACTTTTCCACGTTTTATTGTTCAATTTAATCCAACACCAGAGTTTAGTCCCGCTTTGAACTTGTTGATCGCGCTGGTAACTATCAAGATCCCTCTTTGTGGAGCTGTCTCTGGATGTCATAGGTCATGTCATAAGTGACAGGAGTAGAATTAGGCCATTCGGCCCATCAAATCTACTCCGCCATTCAATTATGGCTGATCGACCTCTCCCTCCTAACCCTATTCTCCTGCCTTCTCCCCATAACCTCTGACACCCGTACTAATCAAAAATCTATCTATCGCTGCCTTAAAAATATCCACTGACTTGGCCTGCACAGCCTTCTATGGCAAAGAATTCCACAGATTCACCACCCTCTGATGAAATAAATGTCTCCTCATCTCCTTCCTAAAAGAACGTCCTTTAATTCTGAGGCTATGACCTCTCACCCTAGACTCTCCCACTAGTGGAAACATCCTCTCCACATCCACTCTATCCAAGCCTTTCACTATTCGTTATGTTTCAGTGAGGTCCCCCCTCATTCTTCTAAACTCCAGCGAGTGCAGGCCCAGTGCCGACAAACGCTCATCACAGGTTAACCTACTCACTCCTGGACCGTTCTCGTAAACCTCCTCTGGACCCTCCGCAGACCAGCACATACTCCGCAGGGCGGTGACGGTGGCGCAGCGGTAGAGTTGCTGCCTTACAGCGAATGCAGCGCCGGAGACCCGGGTTCGATCCCGACTGCGGGTGCTGCCCGTACGGAGTTTGTACGTTCTCCCCGTGCCCTGCGTGGGTATTCTCGAGATCTTCTGTTTCCTCCCACACTCCAAAGACGTACAGGATTGTAGGTTGTTTAAGAAGGAACTGCAGATGCTGGAAAATCGAAGGTAGACAAAAATGCTGGAAAAACTCAGCATCTATGGAGCGAAGCGAAGGAAATGGGCAACGTTTCGGGCCGAACCTTCTTCAGACCTGATCTATCTGAAGAAGGGTTTCGGCCCGAAACGTTGCCTATTTCCTTCGCTCCATAGATGCTGCCGCACCCGCTGAGTTTCTCCAACATTTTCGTCTACCTCAGGTTTGTAGGTTAAAATTGTCCCTAGTGGGTGTAGGATGGTGTTAATATGTGGGGATGATTCTGGTCGGCGCAGACCTGGTGGGCTGAAGGGCTTGTTTCCGTGCTGTATCTTTAAACTAAATTAAAATATGGTGCCCAAAATTACTCACAGTGTCACATCTCTGGTGATTAGGGACGCTAGGGGCGCTGGACTGCCAGCAGCTCGTTTGTCTTTCCATCTTTTTTAAATTTTTAGTCCGTTAAAAGTGTGTTTTTGGGGGAATCTTTAACTTTTCTATGTGGGGGAGGGGGGCAGGGTAAGGGGGAAACTAACTCCCAGTCGCTTCCTGGCGGGGACGCGACTATTTCTCCGAGTCGCGTCCTCGCCCCCCACCTCGCGGCCTACCTCCTGGATCGGAGCGGCCTTTCCTGCCGGGGACCGGGAACCGGACCAGAGCTGCAACAGCGGCGGCGCTGGAGTCACCACAGAGCGGGCGATGCCTACCTGGGTCGCCGTTGGAGCTCCCGGAGCGCTGGGCCGCTGCTCCAACACCGTGGAGCTCTGGTTTAGAGAGCTCCCCACGCGGGCGGCGCTGACTGTCATCGTGGAGTCCTGGGGCCCTTTGCCGAGGGCCTCCAGCGTTGCACCTCCACCCGGCGCGGCCAGTGGACTTTGGGAGCCGCGGACTCCGGTAGGAGGGGGCCGGCTCAGGGTCCAGGCCGCTGAGGACGTCCTTCAGTCCCGACGTCGGACTTACATCACCCTGGGGAGCGGGCCTGAACATCGGGCCGCCCGTAGCGGAGGCCCCGACCACGGGTGAACAGTGGGGAACATTGGGGAACATCAGGGGAAGAGACAGACTTTGGTGCCTTCCCTCACAGTGGGAAATGTTGATCCTGCTGCGGGGGGATGTTTTATGTCGAATCCTATCTACTCCATGTTGTGTTCTTTATTTTTAATGTATGGCTGTTTGGGGATTTAATTTCGCTGTACCAATTGGCACACGTGACAAATAAATGCATCTTATCTTATCTTATTAACTTTTCTGTCCTATTTCTCTCGTAGTGCCTGGGAAGCCAGATTCCCTCAGGATTCGACAACCGGATCTGGAATCGATTACGTTGCAATGGACTCCCCCCCGGCAGCCTAACGGGATCATCACGGGCTACACCATACTCTACCACCGACGTACGTATATTAGATTAGATTAGATTAGATCAACTATATTGTCATTGCACATAATACAAGCACAGTACAACGAAATGCAGTTTTGCATCTAACCAGGGTGCAAAGCAGTAAACTGCTGAATAAGACAATATGTACAAATGAGGATATATTGGTGTGTGTACATAGGCATAGACATATATACAGATAGTTGTTAAGGTGCAAAAGGTTGACTTGTGCTATATTCTGGTGAATAAGAGCTTAACTATAAATTATATAAACTATAAATAATACTGATGAGAAGGGAGAAGGGGGGAGGTTGTCCAATTTGATCATCAGCACACAAAAAGCAAAATGCATATTCAGGACCTGTCCAAAATCCTGAGAGGAATAGAT
Organism: Okamejei kenojei; assembly: GCA_035221665.1. Taxonomy (NCBI): domain Eukaryota; kingdom Metazoa; phylum Chordata; class Chondrichthyes; order Rajiformes; family Rajidae; genus Okamejei; species Okamejei kenojei. The sequence continues at coordinate 8,553,068 of CM069154.1, forward strand.
CTGGCAGATGAACAGAGTCTCCCGCCCTGAGTAGGTGAATCGAGGGCCAGGGGGCATAGGTTTAAGGTGCAGGAACCTGAGGGGTCACTTTTTCACACGGAGGGTGGTGGGTGTGTGGAGCGAGATGCCAGTAGCTGCAGCTGAGGGAGGGACTATCCCAATGTTTAAGAAGCTGTTAGGCAGATGCATGGCTAGGACAGGTTTGAAGGGATATGGGCCAAACGCAGGCAGGTGTGACGCGTGTAGCTGAGACATGTTGGCCGGTGTGGGCAAGTTGTGCCGGTTTTATGCCGTATGACCACATTGCTCTATGATTACATTTGAGCTGTCCGCAGTGTTGTTCACTTAGTTAGTACTGGGGCTTCATTCCTGTTAAGCGCAAGTCAATATTGGGACACTCAGGTGGGACAAGTGTAGCTGGGACATGTTGGGCAGTGTGGGCAAGTTGGGCCGAAGGACCTATTTCCACGCTGTATGACTCCATGCCTGTTTGCACGCTGTATCACTCCATGACTCCATGTTGTGAGAATGCATGTTTCAAAAATAGTGCACAATTTAAACGCCCCTCACCATCCGTCTCCTTCCACTCTGGGCGGGTGAGCCGGTCTACCGGCCGGGTCCAGTCTGCGACGTGAATCCTCCATCCCTTTCGAAACTCTGCCTGGAAATGCATGTTCCTGTCCCTCCCCCACCTTAATCCTCCGACTAGTTTCACTGTCCTCCTGATTAATTGGACTGAAATTTGACTGATTCTACGCCTCGTGGTCACCCTCCCCTCAGCTAACAACGAACCATTCCACATCGTCTGCTTTGATCAGTACTTTTCACACCGTACTCTCCCATATCTTTTGTCTCCCTCTCCCCTGACTGTCTGAACGTCACCCAGAGACGCTGCTTGTCCCGCTGAGTAACTCCAGCTTTTTGAGGTCACAAGGTGATAAGGAATAGGTCATTCAGCCCAACAAGTCTACTCCGACATTCAATCATGGCTGATCTACCTCTCCCTCCTAACCCCATTCTCCAGCCTTCTCCCCATAACCCCTGACACCCGTACTAATCAAGAATCTATCCATCTCTGCCTTAAAAATATCTACTGACTTGGCCTCCGCAGCCTTCAGTGGCAAATAATCCCACAGATTCACCACCCTCTGACTAAAGAAATTCCTCCTCATCGACTTCCAAAAAGAACATCCTTTAATTCTGAGGCTGTGACGTCTAGTCCTAGACTCTCCCACTGGTGGAAACATCCTCTCCACGTCCACTCTATCCTGGATTTTCACTGTTAACCTCGCTTCCTTTGTTGCTTCTAGTAACTGGCACCCGGGCAAGGCGCAATTCCACAATTCCGAGACTCCCGCACGACGCGACCACCTACAAGTTGGAAAACGTCGATTCGAACACCAAGTACAGGTTCTACGTATTTGCCCAAACCCGCCAGGGGTCCGGAGAGCCCATCGTCTTGGACTCGCCCGACTTCCAAAACGAAGGTAAGAGAGCTGGCGTCACCGGGCCTCGGATTAAATTATCGCCGCACTCCTTCCTAGGCCCGATCGCCATTTCGCTCCATCGATGCCATTTTGTGTGCCCCGCAAATGAGGAGTGGGAAGGAGTTCAGGAATGTTCAGGTCGTTCAGGAATGCCGGCAACTGAGGAATACGGCAGAGATTTCATGGCGGATGGCACTGAAAGATAACGGGTGCCCCCCCCCCCCCCCCCCCCATCAATGATGGAGCATTAAGATCACTTTGGCCCCATCAACTCAATACCTCACCCCTCCGCCCCCCTCTCCCACTACACCCACCCACCCACACACATCACTTGAATGACCCCCGCACAGTTTATCCCCTTTGCACCCCGTGCATGCGCATGGCCCCCTTCCCAACCCGTAATCGCAGGCCTTCCTGCTGTGATACTCTCTCATAAGAACAACAGGTTTTAGGATCACACTTGCAATGAACTGGTTAACCTGCTGTACGTTCAGCTTTAAACTCGAGTGACTAGTGCGTTGAATCCAGATGTTCGAAACCAACACCAATCCAAATTGAAGGTCTGCTGTTTCCAGATGTTAATCTACCACATCTGTAATACTAATTGGTCACTACATCCGTTCTTATTTCAGGCATTCTCCAATGTTAGCATTTCTCCCTGGCCCTCTTCCTGGGCAAAAGAGTAAAGATTGTATTCTCAGTTTAAAGAGCCAAGTGTTACTCCAAAGTGTTACATGTTTCCCAATGTTGGGGCGAGTCCAGAACCAGGGGGTCACAGTTTAAGAATAAGGGGTAGGCTGTTGGGGGGGGAGTCCAGAACCAGGGGTCGCAGTTTAAGAATAAGGGGTAGGCTGTTGGGGCAAGTCCAGAACCAGGGGGCACAGTTTAAGAATAAGGGGTAGGCTGTTGGGGGGAGTCCAGAACCAGGGGTCGCAGTTGAAGAATAAGGGTTAGTTCATTTGGGACTAAGATGAGGAAAACGTTTTCATCCAGAGAGTTGTGAATCTGTGGTAGTGGAGACCAATTCACTGGATGTTTTCAAGAGAGAGTTAGATTTTGTTCTTATGGCTAAAGGAATCAAGGGATATGGGGGGAATAGCAGGAACGGGGTACTGATTTTAGGTGATCAGCCAGGATCATATTGAATGGCTGTGCTGGCTCGAAGGGCCGAATGGCCTACTCCTACACTTATTTTCTATGTTTTCTATATTTTTCACATACTCAAAACCTTATTTTTACATGTACCTTGGTAGAGTGAAAATGTAGTAGGTACAGCAGGTTATGTCTATATACCCCACTTGTTCTACAGGTAATATAGTATAATTGCTATTCGTGCGTTAATAGGAAGGTCTTTGTGATCCAAATATCTGATGTGCTTATATCCTCCCTTGCATCCTGCTTTTTCTTTTGGAGATCCAGATGTGTTGATGCTAATAAATTTGTCCGTTCAAACAGGTTTCAAAATGTGCCAAGGCATGCTGTCTAAAATGTGCTTCTTTATGAATGAATGAATGAATGACAAGTCACAGTGAAATTCTTTGCTCGTACACCCAGGGTATGCAACTAGTCGCCCTTAAAGGGCACCTACAAAGTTACAAAGCACCTTCGCGCCAGGTCCCCCTTTGTTCTTCTCCTCCTCCCTCTGCTCGCGGCGGTCCCCCAACGTCAGGTCCCCACTGTCCACTGTTCTTCCCCCCCCCCCCCCCCCCCATCGTGGTGGTCCCCCCACTCTGGGTCCTCCACTGTCCATTGGTCATCATGGTGGTCTCCCACATCGAGTCCCCATTGTACATCTTTCTCACTTCTGTGACCCAACTAAACAGTGAGAACAAGGCCAATTCAGTCTCAGTGGCAACGTCCGGTTGACTTGCGATGCTCAGGTAAGTTTGCTGATGGACTTTGGTCTGTGTTTGGTCAGAGGAACAATCAGTCGTGTCTTGACTTTCTAATTTTCCCCCCTCGTCCTCCCAGTGCCGTGGACCTCAGGTTTCTGAGATGTTTCCTCATTCAGGGCCACAACGCAATCTCAGGGCCAAGAGTCTCAGCTTTGTTTCACTTGGGATTGTGATCACCTCCATTTCTTCCCCATTTGTCCACCCAACATCCCTGATCTCCTCTCTCTGCGAGAAAACTAAGAGGCAAGTGGAGGTGACCCCAGTAAGATACCTATTGGCCTCAACATCAAGGGTCTCACCTTGGCCTACTTTTTCCAAAGGAAGTCATTTGCTTCCTAACAACTTGGTGGAACCCAAGTCTCTTCCTCAGCTAATTGGCTGATATTCTCACATCTTGTTTCAGGCCTCAGGGTCATTAATGTTTAGTTTAGTTTAGTTTAGTTTCGAGATACAGCGCGGAAACAGGCCTTTCGGCCCGCAGAGTCCACGCGGACCAGCGATCCCCGCACATTAACACTATCCTACACACACTAGGGACAATTCACAATTTTACCAAGCCAATTAACTTACAAACCTGTCCGTCTTTGAAGTGTGGGAGGAAAACCAGAGCACGCGGAGAAAACCCACGCAGGTCACGGGGAGAACGTACGAACTCCGAATAGACAGCGCCTGTAGTCAGGATCGAACCAGGGTCACTGGTGCTGTAAGGCAGCAACTCTACTGCTGTGCACCGTGCTGCCTTTACGTATTCATAGAAAATAGGTGAAAATCGATTCATGTCTTCCTAGACTTAACTTTGGCGATGCAGTGTGGAAACGGGCCCTTTGTTCACCGGGTCTGTGCTGACCCGCGATCACCTTCGCCCCTACTGGCCGCGGCCCGCTGGGTCTTTCTGGGCAGGTTCCTGGTTTTCAAGAGAGAGTTAGATAGAGCTCTTATGGCTAACGCATTAACGGGGTACTGATTGTGGATGATCAGCCATGATCATATTGAATGGCGGTGCTGGCTCGAAGGGTCGAATGGCCTACTCCTGCACCTATTTTCTCTGTTTCCATGTTTCCTCTGACACCTCTACCGTCGCACCAACCAGTGCCGCCCCAACTCTCTCTCTCTCTCTCTCTCCATCTGTGCTGACGGTCCTTGAGGAGTGGCCATTCTTTATACGAGTTGTGGGAATGCGGGTTGGCAGGGAATATTGCCGCAAAGGAGATGATGTCCTGGGTTGACATATTGGACTATGCCTGAGTGTCCAACTGGCCAGCAGAGAGCATTTTTCTTACTGGTGACATGGACCTTCTCTCCTGCACAATAGGATGGAACCAGAGGACTGCCTCCTGCCTAAGGGGATGCAATAATGAACACTGCAGTGGTTTATTCACCGCACATCTACCTGTTCCTTGATTAGTACGGGTGTCAGAGGTCATGGGGAGAAGGCAGGAGAATGGGGTTAGGAGGGAGAGATAGATCAGCCACGATTGAATGGCGGAGTAGACTTGATGGGCCGAATGGCCTAATTCTACTCCTATTCCTTATGACCTTATGACCTAATCCCAGTGCATTCTCCAGGATTGCCCCAACTTGCACCAACACCACCAAAGTTTGTGGGGAGAAGTGAAAGGCATCTCACTTTGACAAGACCCCTGCTTCCTGACATCTGCCTCAGGCTTGCCCCCCCCCCCCCCCCCCCCACCCTAGAAGATCAAATCCCAACCTACACTTGGACCTCCTCTACCAGGACATGCTTTCAATGGAGAGTCTTCTCTCCCGGCCTGACCCCCTTGAAGTGGGCCCGCCAGTGTCTTCTGGACATCTGGACAATCCATCTGCCTTTGTCTTGATCGACACAAAGCACTGGAGTAACACAGCGGGTCAGGCAGCATCTCTGGACCAAAAGGATGGGTGACGTTTCTGGTCGAGAATGTCACCCACCCAGGTGAGGAACAGCGCCTCATATTTCACTTGGGTAGCTTACAACCCAGCGGTATGAACGTTGAATTCTCCCCCTTTGAAGTAACGTCCGCGTTGACTCCCCTCCCACCCCCTTCCCCTCTTGCCCCCTTCCTCCACCCAACTCAGTTCACCAGCTCCACACTTCTCCACGTGTGTGAAGGAACTGCGGAGGCCGGTTCAAATCAAACATAGACCCGAAATGCTGGAGCAACTCAGCGGGGCGGTCAGCATCTCTGGAGCGAAGGAATGGGTGACATTTCGGGTCGAGACCCTTCTTCAACCCATTCCTTCTCTCCAGAGATGTTGCCTGTCCCGCTGAGTTGCTCCAGCATCTTGCGTCTTCTCCACATCCCTTCCCTCCTGATATCGCACTTCCCCAGCCAATAATGGGCCTACCAGGCACCACCTTGCCTGAGGTCATTTGTGACTGGTCCATGCCTCCAACTCTTCACCCCACCCCCCTCCCCCACCCTCCATTTTCCGTCTGACCCAAAATGTCACTTTGTGTTAAACTCGGCATTCCAGCATCTGCACTCCCAGGTGTCTGCAGGAATCAACAGTGTGTAGGAAAGAACTGCAGGCGCTGGTTTATATCGAAGGTAGACACAAAATGCTGGAGTAACTCAGCTGGACAGGCAGCATCTCTGGAGAGAAGGAATGGGTGACGTTTTGGGTGAAGAGGGGTCGCGACCCTTAACGTCACCCGTTCCTTCTCTCCAGTGATGCTGCTTGTCCCGCTGAGTTACTCTACCATGGAATTAACAGTGTGTTCTGCATGGTCCTGCATACGTATGCCCTTGTCCCACTTAGGAAACCTGAACGGAAACCTCAGGAGACCTTGCGCCCCACCCAAGGTTTCCGTGAGGTTCCCGGAAGTTCCGCTCACTCCCCCTAATGGTGGAATGTGGTTTCCGCGTAGTCGAGGCTTCTTCTCTGTTACTGCGATTATTTTAAAAAAAAAACAAAACCGGCCTCGACTCAGAATCAGGCAACCATAATAATAGGTGTTGAGAAAAAGCAATTCAATCTTCACTCTCTAACTGCATGGGGTAAGAATACTAAGAATAAGGGGTAGGCCATTTAGAACGGAGATGAGGAAACACTTTTTCACACAGAGAGTTGTGAGTCTGTGGAATTCTCTGCCTCAGAGGGCAGTGGAGGCCGGTTCTCTGGATACTTTCAAGAGAGAGCTCGATAGGGCTCTTAAACACAGCGGAGTCAGGGGATATGGGGAGAAGGCAGGAACGGGGTACTGATTGGGGATGATCAGCCATGACCCACATTGAACGGCGGTGCTGGCTCGAAGGGCTGAATGGCCTACTCCTGCACCTGTTGTCTATTGTCTATTGTCTATTGACTGTTGATCTTTATTTTAATCTGGTATCTTGTTTCTTTCCCTTCTTCCTTCCTCTTTGCCTTTCTCTTCGAAGTAACCCCTACCGCTGAGATTGCAATTACAGATGGAGGTAAAGGGGATGGGGGGGGGGGGGGGGGGGAACGGGTGGAGCGAGGCCTTGCTTGCAGACCACCATTAAGCATGAATTACTAGAGAAGCAGGTACTGGAATCCAGGGGTTCAAAGGCTCTAATCTGACAGGGTTTGAGGATGAGAAATCAGGAATCGGAACAAGCAAAGCTCTGATGCTGTTGTTGCTATCAACATTACCTGAGGCCAGAGACGTGATTTGAGCCTTCCACTCCCTTCTGAGTATCTGCGATTCTTCTATAATATATACTGTTGGCAACTTTCTTTAAAGCGGGCAAGCCGTTGTCTTTTTGCATTGTGCCCGGCACCTCTGGTGTGGCACATTTGCAAGAGGAGATTTGGTGTCTGTCGTACAGATTATGAAGCAGCGAGATTTGAAAGTACATTCCAGGGAGTTGTCTGCGCAGTAAATATTATAACCAGGCCACACTGACTGTGCCTCTATAGAGCCAGTGTGTGCCATACAATTCAACCCAGCTTTTGAATGCACATCGACGCCATATTCTTCATTTTTCACGTGCACCCATGTTTGTGGCTGGTTCATCATTTTCACGCAATATTGGCTCAATATTCTGAGCGTTCTCCGGTATATCGATTTGCGTTTCGCGTAGCTCAGATAGGCTTGCAAGGAATGGGGGGATGGACAATTTCTATTTGGGTTGCTTTTTTTATTAGCACCTGGACTCCGAGAAATGTGTCCATGTCTCATAATTCTGCGGTTATTCATGTTTCCCTGAGATGGACTTTGTGTGTGCGTGAGTGTGTGTGCCTGTGTGATGTGCGTGTGAGTGTGTATGTATACATCGAGGTAAGGGATATTATAATGGGAAATGGGGTACGTATCATTTTCATTCCAATTATCAACCTCATCCATCAAAAGTCATTAGACGTTAGATGTTAGAGACACCAGGCGGAACCCGTGACAACCAGCGATCACCCCGTACACTAGCACTTTCCTACACACTGAGGTAAAATTTACAATTTACAATTTTTTTTTTAACCAAAGCCAATTAACCTACAAATCCATGCGTCCTTCAAGTGTGGGAGAAAACAGGAGCGCCTGGAGAAAACCCACGCAGTCACAGGGAGCACGTGCAAACTCCGTACGGACAGCACCTGTGGTCAGGATTGAACCCGGGTCTCTGGCGTTTGTGAGGCGGCAACTCCCCCGCGGAGCTGCTGTGCCGCCCAACAGAAAGTTGTTGAAATCCTGAGGAGATCAGGCAGCATCCGTGGAGGGAGAAGCACGGTTAACGTTTTAAGTCAACGACATTTTATCAGAACTGCTGTCTGACCTGCTGAGTGTTTCTAGCGTTTTCTGTTTTTATTTCAGACTTCCAGCATCTGCTGGCCTTTGACTTTCGTTCATGGGTGGCAAGGTGGCGCAGCGGTGGAGTTGCCGCCTCACAGCGCCAGAGACCCGGGTTCCATCCTGACCACGGGCGCTGCCCGTAGGGAGTTTGCACGTTCTCCCTGTGACCGCGTGGGTTTTCTCCGGGTGCTCTCGTTTCCTCCCACACTCCAAAGACGTACCGGTTTGCTTGGTTTGTAGGTTCATCTTCTTCGGTAAAGATGGTACATTGTCCCTCGTGTGTAGGATAGAGCTAGTGTCCGATGGACTCACTGGTGGGCTGAAGGGCCTGTTTCCGCGCCGTCTCTCTAAACGAAACATAGACTGAAGGCTCGCGTTCAATGGCAGGGTGCACTTCCCGTCTCTTTGCCTCCACAAATCTCCTCATGTCCAACCAGACAAGAACACCTCACGAAAATACTCGCAGATTCATATTGCTCAGGAGGAGGCCATTTGGCCCATCCTGCTGGTACCTCCATAACATTGCCCATATTATTCCATGTCCACTGTCAGTAAGATTACCACATTTACTTCAGTGTAATGCAAAGCCTGAATATTTTTATAATTCAGGGATGGATTGATGAAGGAATTAACGGTGGGATTTTCAGCTGTTTCTCCAACCCTTTGCACAGACAGGATTTGTGCAATTCCTTACTATAATATATACTTTTTTAACAACTATTATCAGATTAAATTGAGCATTGCATCACTTGCTGCCAAACAACTTTCTTAACTGTTCAAATATGTTCGAGATTCAAGGAAAGGCACGAAATGCTGGAGTAACTCAACGGGTCAGGCACTATCCCTGGAGAACATAGTAGGTGATATTTCGGGTCGGGACCCTTCTTCAGACTTTAGACTGAGTCTGAAGAAGGATCCTGACCCGATACGTCGCCTGTCCATGTTCCCCAAGGTCCCACTGAATTACTCCGGCATTTTGTGTGTCTTTCCTCGGTAAACCAGCATCTGCAGTTCCTTCTCTCTACATTTTGCAGATTCAAGTCGTCAGATGCTTGGAGTCTGGAGATTGGAATTCACTTCTTGTCAATTTCCCTAGGACTCTGGTGTGGGAAGGAACTGCAGACGCTGGTATAAACCGAAGGTGGACAGAAAAAGCTGGAGTAACTCAGCGGGCCAGGCGGCATCTGTGGAGAGAAGGAACAGGTAACGTTTCGGGGCGACACCCTTCTTCAGCCTGAAACGAAACATCGTCTATTCCTTTTCTTCGGTCTGAAGAAGAGTCTCGACTCGAAATGTCACCTATTCTTTTTCTCCCGAGGTGCCGCCTGACCAGCTGAGTTACTCCAGTTTTTTGTGTCTACACTGGTCTATCTTTGTTGTTTGGTTTTGCTGGCTCACTCACCCCTCGAATTGGACACTTGCAACTTATGATAGAGCGCAGTTACACGCGCCGCACCTCAGCAAGACCTCTGCAGCGTCAGAATCGCCAGCTCCAACGCGCGGACGTGCAGTCAAAATGTCGTGCTTCCTTCAACCCTGATCAACAGAAAACGGGGATAGTAACCTGGACCTGGGAAAACGGGAAAATGAACCTGGTTACAATGTTCCAATGCTACAGGCTGTAAGCCTGTAGCATTGGTACATTGTGACCAGGTCCATTTTGACTGCTCAATCCCATTAGATTTGACTAATAGTTCTGACCATCATCACTTCTATGGACCACAACCTGCTTGTTCTGCAGCATAATCAGAGACTTGGTGGCACGGTGGCGCAGCGGGTAGTGTTGCTGCCTCGCAGCGCCAGAGACCCGGGTTGGATCCTGACTACGGGTGATGTCTGCATGGAGCTCATACGTTCTGCCCATGCGTGGGTTTTCTCCGGGTGCCCTGGTTTCCTCCCACACTCCAAATACGCCACATAGGCTTTGTAGGTTAATTGGCTTGGTATCATTGTAAATTGTCCCTAGTGTACGTAGGATAGTGTTAGTCAGTGATAGCAGCAGAATTAGGCCATTCGGCCCATCGAGTCTACTCTGCCATTCAATCGTAGCTGATCTATATCTCCCTCCTAACCCCATTCCCCTGTCCTTTCCCCACAACTCCTGACACCCGAACTAATTAACAATCAGCGTAGGAAGGAACTGCAGATGCTGGTTTATACCGAAGATAGACACAAACTGCTGGAGTAATTTGCGGGGATCACTGGTCGGCACGGACTTGGTGGGCCGAAGGGCCTGTTTCCGTGCAGTATCTCTAAACTAAACTAAACCTAAACCTGGCCCGCTCCGGTCGTTACTTCATCTCCTGGCTCCCAGAGGCAGTGGGCATGGAAGCTTGAAAGCACACCACCAGACTCAGTGCTTAAGAAAGAACTGCAGATGCTGGAAGAATTGAAGGTAGACAAAAATGCTGGAGAAACTCAGCGGGGGAGGCAGCATCTGTGGAGCGAAGAAATAGTCGACACTGAAGGAATCGCCTATTTCCGTCGCTCCATAGATGCTGCCTCACCCGCTGAGTTTCTCCAGCAATTTTGTCCACCAGACACAGAAGCAGCTTCTTCCTCCCTGTTATCAGGCTTTTGAACGGTCCTTCCATAAGTTAGAGTCCTGTCCGATTCACCTCTACACCATTGCGGACATTGGGCTTAGTCAAAAGAACTGACGCGCCACAATGCTGAGAATTATATCCTGTACTCTAAACCCTCCCCTTTATCTACACGTGGTCATACTCATACTATGGTAGATCTCACCTGTTTGGATAGCAAGCAAAACAAAGCTTTTCCCTGTACCTCGGCAAGCATGAATTTCTTGTTCCTCTCATATATCCACAAATCGTTGTGTAAGAAATTGACCCCAAAGGGTTCTATTGAATATTTCCCCTGCACCTTAACTCTAACTGACCTCCTCAACTTAAGAAAGAACTGCAGATGCTGGAAAAATCGAAGGTAGACAAAAATGCTGGAGAAACTCGGCAGGTGAGGCAGCATCGATGGAGCGAAGGAATAGTCGACGTTCCGGGTCGGTCACCTGTTCCTTCGCTCCATAGATGGATGCTGCCTCACCCGCTGAGTTGCTCCAGCATTTTTGTCTACCTCCTCAACTTAACATCAACTATGTCCTACTTGTTCCTAATTCCCCTACTCTGCATCCACCCTATCTACCCCTCTCTTGATAAGAGGCGGTGCATTATTCTGTTGAAAATGGATGGAGAAAGTTACTATAAAATTATATAAAATAAAACCCCCGACTAGGGCGCTGGACGGTCAAGGTGGCGCAGCGGTAGAGTTGCTGCCTTACTGAGAACGCAGGGCCGGAGACCCGGGTTCGATCCCGACTACGGCCGCTGTCTGTACGGAGTTTGCACGTTCTCCCCGTGACCTGCGTGGGTTTTCTCCGAGATCTTCAGTTTCCTCCCACGCTCCAAAGACGCAAAGGTTTGTAGGTTAATTGGCTTGGTGTAAATGTAAAAAATTGTCCCCAGAGGGTGTGGGATAGTGTTAGTGTGCGGGGATCACTGGTCGGTGCGGACACGGTGGGCCGAAGGGCCTGTTTCTGCGCTGGATCTCAAAGCTAAACTAAACTAAAACTAAACTAAACTGGTCTGTGTTTCAACTCTGTAGAAGGGTCTCAACCCAAAACGTCACCCATTCCTTCTGTCCAGAGACGCTGCCTGTCCCGTTGAGTTACTCCAGCATTTTGTGTCTATCTTGTGTTTCAAGATTTCATTTGATGGGTCAATAATTATGAGGAAACTTCCTGGTTTTTATTTGTTATACTGGACATCGAAATACAATTCCTACCCACAAGAGTGACCTTCAACTACAGTTTAGCCTAGTTTAGTTTAGAGACACAGCATGGAAACAGGCTCATTGGCCCTCATTGAGTCCATGACAACCGGCGACCACCCCATTCACTAGTTCTGTGTTATCCTGCTTTCAGATCCTACACACTAGGTGCGCAGAAGCCAATTAAACCACAAACCTGTGTCTTTGAATTGTAGAGGAGGAAACCGGAGCACCTGGAGAAAACCCACGCAGCCACAGAGGGAGCGTACAAACTCTGCACAGGCAGCACCCGTGGTCAGGATCGAACCCTGGTCTCTGGCGCTGTGAGGCAGAGTGCCGCCCCTAAATTGCCACCGTTTATAGGGATGGCAGAAACGGTAGACTTGCTCGTTCCTAAGTCAAACCACTGAACATGAGCTCAAGAGAAGCACTGAGCTCGAATGGGAGGATATACTCATATGTATAGGAGTATAGGAGCAAAGAGGTCCTTCTGCAGTTGTACAGGGCCCTGGTGAGACCACACCTGGAGTATTCTGTGCAGTTTTGGTCTCCTAATTTGAGGGAGGACATTCTTGCTATTGAGGGAGTGCAGCGTAGGTTCACAAGGTTAATTCCCGGGATGGCGGGACTGTCACATGCTGAGAGAATGGAGCGGCTGGGCTTGTACACTCTGGAGTTTAGAAGGATGAGAGGCGATCTTGTTGAAACATATAAAATTATTAAGGGATTGGACACACTAGAAGCAGGAAACATGATCCCGATGTTGGGGGAGTCCAGAACCAGGGGTCACAGTTTATGAATAAGGGGTAGGCCATTTAGAATTGAGATGAGGAAAAACTTTTTTACACAGAGAGTTGTGAATTTGTGGAACTCTCTGCCTCAGGAGGCAGTGGGGGCCAAAATCTATACAATTTTGGGCACACACGCAACAAAAGCTTTTCACTGTACGTCAGTACACGAGGCAATAAACTGAACAAAACTAAACTCACAGACCTGACTGTCCCAGCATTGATTATCCAGGTACACTGAAAGTCCGTATGAGCTAACATGAATGTCTGTGATTGCACAACACTAGAGAATACCGACACTGCTGTAAATCTGCAATCCCATTAAAGCAGAAGGTTTTTGAGTAGGAGTGTGAAATCTGGACTGTGCTTCTAGTTAGATGTCATTTCTCATCTCTCTGATCTTTGCAAAGGAATGTGAGGACTCCCACAAAATGAAACAATGTCTGATTTACTTTCCTATTGCGGAGAAAATGGGAACTGTTCTCTGGTCCGGCCACTTCTCCCTTCAGCGTTCTCTACTCCAGTGGAAATCATATTGGGTCTCTCAATAACGATGAATTCCCATCAGCCCAATTAACCCAATCCAACTTCTCTCCACAAATGAGAGGCCAGTCCTTCATTCCTACCGAGCGTTGTGTAATTGTGACTGCACTGTACACCTCAGTGTCCATCACCTCACTCTGTTACTTCCCAATATTCTTGTGGTATGTGTGTGTGTGCACGTGTGTGCGCGAGTATGTGTGTGCACGTGTGTGTGTGCACGTGTGTGTGTGCACGTGTGTGCGCGCGTGTGCACGTGTGTGTGTGTGTGTGCGCGTGTGTGTGTGCACGTGTGTGTGTGTGTGTGTGCGCGTGTGTGTGTGCGTGTGTGCGTGTGTGTGTGCGTGTGAGCGCGTGTGAGCGCGTGCGTGTGTGCGTGCGTGTGTGTGTGAGCGCGTGTGTGTGCGCGTGTGTGTGTGTGTGGATGTGTGTTTGTGTGTGTGCGTGTGTACATGTTGATGTGTTCATGTGGAAGATAGGCACAAAATGCTGGAGTAACTCAGCGGGTCAAGCAGCATCTCTGGATAAAAGGAATAGGTGATGTTTCTGGACGAGACCCTTCTTCTAATGGACGTTTTTACAAAGAGGGTATGCATGCCTACATGAACTCTAAGTCTTCTCAGAAACACAGGAGGTGGCTGCACGCTATCCAATGCAATGGTGAAGAGAGGGAGGGAGGGATGGAGGGAGGGTGGGGCATGTTGGAGGTTTATGCCAGCGCATGGCAGTGCTTGACCTGGGCATGATGCCAACCCTTTGATAAAAGCGCTTGGCCCAGGAGGCAGCCACTGCACTCTCTCCCTGCATCGCCTCTCATTCATACACAGCCTCCATCAGCATGATCGCCACTCGTGACCAAAGTGCTGCTCTTTGCGAAAAGAATGAACCGAGTTGTAAAAGGGATCGAACAATGTGTCGCCAGTTAAAGGGACCGCACATCCTTTCGCCAAGCCACCCCAATGCCAGGCATTGATTACAATCTCCAACAGAATGCGTTCTTTAAATTTAACTGGAATATGTAATTTTTAATAAAGACAAAAAATCTCCAAGTCATTCAGTCATATCATTTGGTCAAGTCCGGTGACAATTTTGTCCAAAAAAAAAGAATACGATTATTAAACCGTGACATTATTTTGCAAGTGACATGCTTCTGCTCGGTGAAGAAAATGACTTGTACTGTTAAGGGAATTCAAGTTATGCTAACAACTATTTCCATTCAGCCTGTGCAGAGCTTCAGAAAGGATGATGTCTTCCCTCAATAGAAATCCTGCCCTGTGATTCTAGACATGCCTTTTGCGTGCAGTGTGGCGATGCCCTGATGGCTCTCAACAGCTAGAAATTGGACTGGATAACATTCTGTTCCCCCCCTGAAGCCTCTATCATGAGACGAGACCACTGGATGTTCATGCGTTCATAAGTGATAGGGGCAGAATTAGTCGACTCAGAATAATAATAATAATAATAATAATACACGATTGCCATTGTAAATACATACAACAAAATTCCAGGCGCACTGCCCGAGCGGAGCTCTAACGTATCAGATAAATAATAACGGATAACGAATTACAAAAACGGCAAGAATACGTCGTCATAATGTCATAACTTGTCCTTCCGGTCATGGCTGATCCATCTCTCTCTCTCAACCCCATTCCCCCATAACCCCTGACATCCGTACGAATCAACAATTTACCTATCCCTGCCTTAAAAATATCCACAGACTTGGCCTCCATTGCTTTCCGTGGCAAAAAAAAAATCCACCCTCTGTCTAAAGAAATTCCTCCTCATCTCCTTCCAAAAGGAGAGTCCTTTAATTCCGAGATTTCCGTGTCTGAGGCTGTGACTTAACCATATAACCATATAACAATTACAGCACGGAAACAGGCCCTCTCGGCCCTTCCAGTCCGTGCCGACCATTTGATTTCCCCTAGTCCCATCTGCCTGCACTCAGACCATACCCCTCCATTCCCTTCACGTCCATATACCTATCCACTTTAGTCTTAAATGTTAAAATCGATCCTGCCTCCACCACTTCTGCTGGAAGCTCATTCCACACAGCCACCACCCTCTGAGTAAAGAAGTTCCCCCTCACGTTACCCCGAAACTTCTGTCCCTTAATTCTCATGTCATGCCCTCTTGTTTGAATCTTCCCTACCCTCAATGGGAAAAACGTATCCACGTCAACTCTGTCTATCCCTTTCATCATTTTAAAGACCTCAATCAAGTCCCCCCTTAACCTTCTGCGCTCCAAAGAATAAAGTCCTAACTTGTTCAACCTTTCTCTGTAACATAGTTGCTGGAACCCTGGCAACATTCTAGTAAATCTCCTCTGTACTCTCTCTATTTTGTTGACATCCTTCCTATAACTAGGCGACCAAAATTGTACACCATACACCAATTGACTTCTGGTACTGGACTCTCCCACTAGTGGCAGCATCCTCTCCACATCCACTCTATCCTGGCCTCTCACGTGTTAACCTCACTTCCTTTTTGTTACATCTAGTAACCGGCTGGCGGGCAGTGTATCCAGGCCTCTACAAAGTTGTCAAGAGCCATCAGTGCACGCCCAGGACAGGAAGGGTCGCTGGGGGGTTCACTCCAGCCAGGTTGCGGGTGGATTCAATTCAGCTGTTTCTCTTTTTTTTTTTTTTTTCCTTCCTCTCAGTCGTCTCAAGATTCGTTCCCATCCCAACCGTCCCTGCCGAACCCAGCATCACGACAGACGCCACCACCACCGCCACCACCACCAGTGCCGCGCCCCCGGTCACCACCATCACCGAGTTCGCCCGGCCAGCTGTCACCGCCACTCGTGTATATGGTATCCAATCTTTGCTGGTACTTTTAAGCCTTACATCCACGGGGAGCCTAAAACAGTCACTAGGTTGCTGCCACCGACTCCCCGTCTAATTGATTGGTGTTTAGACGTTCAAACCCCAACCTCTGGTTCTGGCTGCCACCCACAATTGGGGGGAAAACGTCAATGAAAGCGTGGAAACTAAATGTGGTGGCAAAAGGTGCAGCATCATGGACTGAATGTTCAATGGGGGCAGTGCACGTTTAGTTTAGGGGTACAGCGCGGCAACAGGCCCTTCCGCACCAACCAGCGATCCCCGCACATTAACACTGCCCTCCACACACGGGGGACAATTTACAATTACACCAAGCCAATCAACCGACAAACACGTAGGTCTTTGGAGCGTGGGAGGAAACCGGAGATCGCGGAGAAAAACCAACGCAGGTCACGGGGAGAACGTACAAACTCCGTACGGGCAAGCGCCCGTGGTTAGGATCGAACCTGGATCCCTGGCATTGTAAGGCAGCAACTCTACCGCTGTGCCACCGTGCCGCCCTAACTAATTGATTGGTGTTTAGATGTTCAAACCCCCAACCTCTGGTTTTAGCTGGCACCCACAATGGAGGTAAAACGTCAATAGAAACGTGGGGGCAACATGTGGTGCTGACGGTGCAGTCTAATCGAGTGAGTTTTCGAGGGGGGAAGGAATGTTTAAGGAAGGTTTCCACTGCCGGGGTGGCATGGTGGCGCAGCAGTAGAGTTGCCGCCTGACAGCGCTAGAGACCCACGCACGATCCTGACTATGAGAGCAGCCTGTGCGGCGTTTGCACGTTCTCCCTGCGACCACGTGAGTTTCCTCCGGGTGCTCTGGTTTCCTCCCACATTCCAAATGGAAGTACAGGTTTGGTGAAATTACATTGCGTGCAGGAAAGTGCTAGTGTACGGGAATGATCGCTGGTCAGCGCGGACTTGGTGGGCCGAAGGGCCTGTTTCCGAGCTGCATCTCTAAGCTAAACCAAAAATGTGGGATGAAATGCTAGCAGGTTCCCACACAACCACAAGGGAATATATTTTGTGCTTGGATGCGAGTAGCTTTGGCACTCACTGTCCAGAGATGCAGTAATTGCCCCTAAATGAGGAGATCGATTAGTGGCATCCACTCTTCACTCGGCCTGGAGTCAGTGTAACTTTCTTTTCTGAAGGATGTTTACTGAACCAAATGGGTTTGCAGCGAGTGATGGACTCGCGTGTAGAGTCCTCCCCTCCATCTAAACCGTCCATGGGCAGCACGATGGCGCAGCGGTAGAGTTGCTGCCTTACTGCGCCAGAGACACGGGTTCTGGCTGTACGGGCGCTGTCTGTACGGAGTTTGTACATTCTTCCCATGACCTCATGGGTTTCCTTCGGGTGCTCCGGTTTCCTCCCGCACTCCAAACACGTACAGGTTTTATAGGTTAATTGGCTTTGGTAAAATTGTAAATTGCCGCTAGTGTGTGTAGGATAGTGTTAGTGTGCGGGGATCGCTGGTCGGCGCGGACTCGCTGGGCCGGAGGGCCTGTTTCCACGCTGCATCTCTAAACTAAACTAAACATCTACCTGAGGTGCTGCCTCCAGAAGGCAGCATCATCTGGGACCTCCACCATCTGGATCATGCCCTCTTCTCGTTGCTACCATTGAGCAGGAGATACAGAAACATGAACTCCCCTCACCACTGAGAGCAATGTGGTAGGGACCAGTAGAGCGCCCCTTGAAGGCAGGGTCCGGAGGGCAAGGTCCACCTGGGGGCCGTGGGCCGTATTGGTTAACGTTGGACTCTCAAGAGTCAAGACGAAAGGGAACCTTAACTTGCAGCAGCATTGGATGGAGCAGATAATAAAATTAACAAAACGTCTTTTTTTAAACTTCAATGACGGGATCTAGGGAGTGGGCAGGGCTGAAGATGTCCTGGTTGGGTTGCTGAGCTCCTAGGCCGGGCCAAGCTGGTCATCCGTGAGTCACTGCGCCAGGCAGAAGAGGGCTTTGTATGAGCCAGATGCTCGCCCCTTTACCAGGGTTACGTCCGTGCCCAGGTGTGTTAGAGAGGGACATAGTTGTATCGTAGTTAGTTAGTATATTTGTAAGGATTGTAATTTAGTTGTTTGGAAATTTAGCGTCTAGATAATTTGGTGACTTTGTACTATGGTGGTGGGTGTGTTACCACGGTTTTGTATCGTGATCAGAATTAAATCAATTATTTTTGATAATTTATCAAATTTGTGGCTGCCACTAAACCATCTCCTCATTTTGGGGCAATTATCTCTGGACATAAAGAATGCAATCCTCCTGGTAGTTGTGGGAGAAACTGCTAGTGTCCGTAGTTTAGTTTAGACGTGCAGCGAGGAAGCAGGCCCATCGGCCCACCGAGTCCGGGCACACGCCGACCAGTGATCCCCACACACTTAGCGCACCATCCCACGGACAATTTTACAATCCCACAAAAATTTACAATTTTTACCAAGTCCAAGTTAACCTGCAAACCTGCACATCTGTGGAGTGTGGGAGGAAACCGGAGCACCCGGGGAAAACCCATGCGTTCTCGTGGAGGACATGCAAACTCCCCACAGACAGCACCCATAGTCAGGATCGAACCCAGGTCTCTAGCGCTGTAAGGCAGCAACTCTGCCATCCACCTATTCCAAATCTAATCCAAAATACTCTCTTTGTTGAGTCCAAAGGTTTAAGTCAAGTTAAGATGGTTTTGATACTTAAGAGAATGTATTCAGCATTAAATAAAAAAATATGATTTTTTTTTTGCAATTAACTTGCAACCAGCTCTGGGCGACACAAGTTGCAAGGTCAATGAGGCATTCGGCAGGACACAAATGTGATTTAATGTGATTTACTGGCCAAAAACACAGTTACTGGAGGAACTCTGCTGGTCAGGCAGCATCTGTGGAGGCAAAAGATTGGTCGAATGTGTCAGGTCCACGTCCTGTAGCTGGGCCATCGTGTCTTGACCTGAAAGGTTCAACGTCCCTTTTCTTCCACAGATGCCTCCTGATCTGCTGAGATCTTCCAGCAGTTCGTTTTTGTCTCACGATTGCGGCATCTGCAGACTCTTGTGTATCAATGTGACTTGGCACCGTTACAGGGGAGAGACCTAAGTAACTGGAATTGATTTATTTGGCACTGTGACCTACGCAGGGAGTATTGAAAGTTAACGTTGGACTCTCAAGAGTCAAGAGTGTTCTATCGTCATATGTGTCGAAAGGGAACAATGAAATTCTTAACTTGCAGCAGCATTGGATGGAGCAGATAATATAATTAACAAAACTTTTTTTTTTAAACTTCAATTTAAAAAAAAATACAATAATGTGCAAATATGCAAAACTAAGCCCAAAGTTCCAAGTGCAATCAAGGCAGTTTGTTTGTTCGGAAGTTAGTCGCAGTTTGTGGTGTTCAGGAGCCTGATGGTAGTTGGGAAGAAGCTGCTCCTGAACCTGGACGTTACAGTTTTCCGGCTCCCGTACCTCCTTCCCGATGGGGGGAGGGGGAAATGAGAGCGTGGCCAGGGCGGTGGGGCCATTTTGAGACAGCGCCTCCTGTCGAGGCCTAAACTGAGAAAAGTAAGTGGGGAATAAACTATTCCAACTGGTAGGCGGCAAAATTGCTCGTACGGTGGCAAATTGAGGTCAATTATCAAAATAACCAGAAGGGATTTTCAATGAGCTTTTGTGGATTGATGGGCCCTGCCTAGAAAGGGGATGGAACCAGTCAACAATGTATTTATTTATTTATTTTCCAAGCCGAATTCCTTGTCTGTATGCACACTTGGAGATTCAAATGTATTCAATTCTATTTAATTCAAAATTGACTTTCCAAATGGAATTCAGAAAGTAAGTAACTTGAGGAGGAAAAATTTGCAAAACTCTGGGAGGAAGTGCAGAGGCGTGAGACTAATTTGATAGTTGCTGCAACAGTTTGTAGTTCGGGTTATTGTCATGTGTACCGAGGTACAGTGAAAAGGGATGGCAGACTTAGAATGGGCCGAATGTCCTGAGCTGGCCTTTGCTTCAGTGAATATCCTTGACCCTGGCGGTGAGGATTAGTTTAGAGATACAGTGCGGAAACAGGCCCTTCGGCCCACTGAGTGTGCGCCGACCAGCGATCACTCCCTTACACTAGTTCTATCCCACACAATTTACAGATGCCAATTAACCTACAAATGTGCACGTCTTTGGCATGAGGGAGGAAACCGGAGCACCCGGAGAAAACCCACGCGGTCTCACAGGGAGAACGTACAAACTCCCTACAGGCAGCGCCCGTAGCCAGGATGGAACCCAGGTCTCTGCCGCTGCAGCACCGCCCACGATGCCGGCGTGTTGGATGGTGCCAGGCGGCACGGTGGAGCAGCAGTAAAGCTACTGCTCTACAGCGCCAGAGACCCGGGCTCGATCCTAACTACGGGTGCTGTCTGCGCGGAGTTCGTACGTTCCTCCCCGTGGCTTTTCTCCGAAGTCTTCGGTTTCCTCCCACGCTGCAAAGACGTACGACCTCGTAGGTTAATCGGCTCGGTGTGGACGTGAATTGTCCCGCGCGTGTGCCGGATGCTGCCAGTGTGCGGGGATCGCTAGTCGGTGCAGACACGGCGGGCCTGTTTCAGCGCTGTACCTCTGAACTCCAACAGTGACTGCTCCCCGGTGTAGTTGGATTGCAGGTGAATGCAGTATTAAGTATCTCCAGGCCGGGCCAGGTGACGCCCATGTGTAATGGTGGGCACGAACCCCAGCAGTGACTGCTCCCCGGCTATAGAAACCTGACCTCCGCTCTGCTCCGTACTAACTCTCTCTTTCTGCTGCCCGTTTAGTGGAAGCTCCCGGTAGGATATCGAACCTAACCACATCAGCGGGCAACGACTCCATCAATGTCACCTGGACTCATAACTTCCCCAGCGACATGGCTGAGTTTACGGTTGAATACATACACAGTAAGCACCCGCTCTATGCTCTGCATGCATGGGGCCATCGGTCTAGACGGGACATTCAACGTGGCGGGGGGGGGGGGGGGTCCCGACGCCAGTCGTCTCGGCTCATCAGTTTAGTTTACTGTCACGTGTACCGAGGTACAGTGAAAAGCCTTTGTTGCGTGCTAACCAGCCAGCAGAAAGACAAGACATAATTATAATCGAGCCATCCGCAGTGTACAGATACATCTTTTTCTCACAGAGAGTTGTGAGTCTGTGGAATTCTGTGCCTCAGAGGGCGGTGGAGGCCGGTTCTCTGGATACTTTCAAGAGAGAGCTAGAAAGGGCTCTAAAAGATAGCGGAGTCAGGGGTTATGGGGAGAAGGCAGGAACGGGATTGGGATGATCGGCCATGATCACATTGAATGGCGGTGCTGGCCTGAAGGGCAGAATGGCCTACTCCTGCACCTATTGTCTATTGTCTATTGTCTATAATACTTAGTGCAAGGTAAAGACAGCAAAGTCCGATCAAAGATAGTCCGAGGGGCCCCGATGAGATAGATAGTAGGTCAGGACTGCTCTCTGGTTGCAGTAGGATGGTTCTGATAACCATAATGGATGGTTCTGGGAAGAAACTCCCCCTGAATCTGCAGGTGTGCGTATTCACACTTCGACACCCTTTGCCCGATGGTTGAGGGGAGGAGAGGGAGTGACCAGGGTGCAAGTCGGCTCAAAGTCCCAAGTCCAAAAATGTCAAAGAACCAAGGATCTATGTCCAGCGGTGGTGAGCTGGACTCGGAGCCAGAGAGACTCGCTCTTGAGGTATGGGCTGTGAGGAAAGAGAGCTTCAGGGACTTACGGAGGAGGGGAGGGGACGGGATTGGAACTGGGAGAGAGCACTAATGGCGGTGTGGAGACACTGGGCCATTGTAGAGAAGATGCAGAGGGGGGTCTCGGAAAATGCCAGGCTTGGCGTCACTTCAACCGTTGGCAGGCCTGGTGGACTTTGGACCAGGGCTTACAACTGTGGCATCTTCATACGTTCATATGGGATAGGAGCAGAATTAGGCCATTCGCCCCATCGTCCGCTACGCTGTTCAATCAAGGCTGATCTATCTCTCCCTCTCAACCCTATTTCCCTACCTTCTCCCCTGACACCCATACTAATCAACAATCTATCTATCTGTGCCTTAAAAATATCCACTGACTTGGCCTCCACAGCCTTCTGTAGCAATGAATTCCACGGATTACCAAACTCTACTGAAGAAATGTTTCCTCATCTCCTTCCTAAATGAATGTCCTTTTATTCTGAGGCTAGGACGTCTGGTCCTAGACTCTCCCACCAGTGGAAACATCCTCCCCGCATCCAATCTATCCAGGCCTTTCATTATTCAACAGATTTGGTTCACTCCTTGGGTCAGTTGACTCGGACAACAGCACAATGTCCATCCCCCCAAGTGCTCCATTCTGTCCAGGAGGGGCCTCTCCTGGGGAAAGTCAGCAATGGAGGCCACCAGAGATGATCAGAGATGAAGCTCAGGTGTTTGGCAGCCAAGACTCCAATACATGCGTCACACGGGATAAAATGGGAGAAAGTGAGGCGTGTGTAGGTGGAGCAAATGTCTGGGTTGTGGGCAGTGGCTTCTAGTTGTTGGGGAAGAGTGGAGGCTCCCTTCTCCCACCTGCCCTACCCAGGAGAAGGGAGCAACAGGGGCGCTGGGTCATAGCCTCCCGCCACCACCTGTCCACCAGGGGGCACCCTCCGAGGAGTTGACCGGAATCTCTTGTCTCCTTCACGCACGTCTTTGACAGGCAACGGCACGGTGAAACGGGAGCAGGTGAAGGTCGGCCAGAACTCTGCCCAGATCCTGGGCCTGACGCCCGGCACCGTGTACAAAGTCAGGGTGTTCTCCGCCCTCTTCCCGTCGGTCACCAGCAACGTCACCGTCACCGAGACCAGCCCAGGTGAGGCCGGAGAGCCCCTCCCCCCACCCCCCTGCACGTGCATGCCCGCATGCCACGCCAGCACTCTTGCATCCACTGCGCTGGTGGGGGGGGGGGGGGGTTGGGGTGCGGAAAGCCAGGCAGGAACGCAGTTGCCGTCCCAAACCCCCCCCCCCCCGCGCCGGCGCTCTTGTGGGCGTGCATGGCTTCTCCAGGCCGCTATCGTAGAAAGGATCGCATGCATCCTGTAGCTGCAAAGTAGCTATGTTACAACAAAAAAAAGTCTGCAATTTATCCCATCAGATAAAGCATAAAAAGATTTAATTTGACACCTAATTCACTTTCATATCTTCAGTATTAAAAAAGATCTGGCCAATTTCATACTCGGAAATTAGCATCTTGTTCCCTATTGCTTGTCCATTGACTTAATTCAAAAGCTGTGATCAAGGACAGTCAAAAGCCCATAAGTTTCTTAAAAATTAAGAGAACTGAATGAAATTTTCAGTTATTATAGATTGAAGCATTCTGAAACAAATATGAAACTATCTTACTTGGATGACCTGAAATTAAAGCATATGATTCGTTAGTTACCTAATTGTAGCTAATTACAAAATTCAATTACTAGAGCTAAACATCTATCCATTTCTTAAGAAAAGGTTAACATTTTTAAATAGCCTAAGTGTCCAAATAACATTCACACAAGAATTCACAATATAACATGATTTTAAAATCTCATTGTCATGAATTTATAGGCCAAATGGAAGGAATTTAGTGTTTAATTTCCGTAAATTATTGGCCATTTAAATCATCTTGCGAGTAAGATTTTGTGGAACGCGACCGTTTGGAACATTGCGGTTGCGGTGAATTTAAACCCCATATCGGCAGGAAAAACACTGCCGGTTCGTATGGGGCCTTAATCGCATTTTCGCCAATGAAATTTTGATTAAAGTAATCCTAAGAAGCAAGTTTATATGTAAAATAAACGACTTACCTTATGTTTTGTCCCGTACGTGAGATCCGTCCCGTTGTCGCCGTTGACGGCGTTAGCAGTAGATTTTTATTTTACTCCAGTGAATAAATTTTTTTAAACTTCCGAGAACGGCCGTCGGAACGATTTTTCAGCATCAGGTAGTAGCCCGAGAAAATGGATCTCGGACAGTCAGGAGAAAACGGCATTTTAATCCCGCCACCCCCCCCCCCCCCCCATAGGCGCCAAAGTCGCGCACACGGCCAGTGACAGAACTGCAGCGCCGCTGAAGGTAAGTTTTGTAACATACCTATGCAAAGGGGCTGGTTTCCGAAGCCAAGCCGGACACTAAAAAAGCTGGAGTAATTCACAGGGCCAGACAGCATCTCTGGAGAGAAGGAATAGGTGACGTTCTCAGGGTCATAGTGTCATAGAGTGATACAGTGTGGAAACGGTCCCTTCAGCCCAACTTGCCCACACCAGCCAACATGTCCCTGCTACACTAGTCCCACCTGCCAGCGCTTGGTCCATACCCCTCCTAACCTGTCCTAACCATGTACCTGTCTTACTATTTCTTAAACATTGGGATAGTCCCTGCCTCAACTACCTCCTCTGGCAGCTCGTTCCATGCACCCACCACCTTTTGTGTGAAAAAGGTACCCCTCAGATTTCTATTAAATCTTTTCCCCTTCTTCTTAAACCTATGTCCTCTGGTCCTTGATTCCCCTACTCTGGGCAAGAGACTCTGTGCATCTACCCGATCTATTCCTCTCGTGATTTTGTACACCCTTCAGATCCTTCTTCTTCAAAGCCAAGCTCCGTGAGACTTGAGTCGTACAGGGAAGCGACTAGGGAGGACATCCCTGTCCCCGGTTGCCTAACCCGTTGAGTTACTCCAGCATTTTGTGCCCATCTACCACATGGGTCTTTCCACAGTGGAAGCTGATGTTGGTTGGACCTTAAACGACCTCCTCCCACTATCCCATCCTGCGCAACTTGCAACTCCAGGGTCTGTTGATTCCATTAGTTGAAGCCTCTAGCATGTGTCACATACCGCACAGACATAGGCCCCTCAGTCCATCATCACCATGCCAACCATTGGTTTAGCTTCTAGTTTTAGAGAAACAGGCCCTTCGGCCCACCTAGTCCGCCCTGTTCAGCAGAAGCCCTGCGCTGTTCTACCCTACACACACTGGGGACAATTTTACAATTTCACCGAAACCGATTAACCTACAAACCGGTATGCCTTTAAATGAATGAATGAATTAATTAATTAATTAATTAATTAATATGTTTATTGGCCATGTATTCACATACAAGGAATTTGCCTTGGTGCTCCGCCCGTAAGTGACCACATGAACTACAGTGACAGTTAGGAAAACATAAAACATTAATAATAAAACATTTTTGATCAAACATGTGAATTAAATAAAATACCAGAGGAAAAATAGGCTATAGATTTTCAATTATTGAGTAGAGCAACTACTTGTGGAAAAAAAGCTGTTTTTATGTCTGGCTGTGGCAGATTTGACAGTCCGGAGTCGCCTTCCAGAGGGAAGTGATTCAAAGAGTTTGTGGCCAGGGTGAGAGGGGTCACAGCTTCCTGGACCTTGCAGTGTACAGTTCGTCAATGGAGGGAAGGTGGCAGCCAATAACCTTCTCAGCTGATCGGATGATTCGCTGCAGCCTGCAGTGCGGGAGGAAACCGGAGCACCCGGAGAAAACCCACGCGGTCACAGGGAGAACGTACAAACTCTGCACAGACAGCACCTATGGTCAGAATCTCTGGAGACGTAGGTCTCTGACACTGAGGCAGCAACTCTACTGCCGCGCCACCGTGCCACCCCTGTAGACAATGCATTTTAATACCTAGAAACGTGGAGAAGTGTTGCCCTCTTCATAACTCACTGCTGGCAGTAATCTCTCCAAACACCTTCTGAAAGAAACCTTCAAACAACTAATATTTCTGCAGTCCAGTGTAGTCTGCTCTCCTCGATTTTAACCCAATCTTAGACCCATCTTACACTCGCCGCACAAAGTGGTTCATTGACCTTGCATGCATAAAGGAGCACCTGGCATTTGTTGAGGGTGTGTGTGCATACACGCGTGCGTGTGTGAGTGGGTGTGCGCATATGCGTGCATATGTGTGTCTGTGTGTGTGCATGAGAGTGTGTGTGTGCGTCGTGCATGCGTGTATGTGAGAGTGTGTGCGTGCGTGTGGCGCGAGTGTGTGTGTGAGAGTGTGTGTATGTGAGAGTGTGTGCGTGTCTATGTGCGTGTAAAAGTGACAGTGTGTGCGTGTGTATGGGGGAGTGTGTGTATATGTGTATGTGAGGCATGTGAGTGCGTGTGTGTGTAATGTGACAGTGTGTGTATGCTGTATGTGACAGTGTGTGTGCATGTGAGAGTGCTTGTGTGTATATGTGAGTGTGTATGTGTGTGTGTGTATATGTGTGTGTGCGTATGCGAATGTGACGTGTGTGTAGTGTGTGTATGCATGTATGTGACAGTGTGTGCGTATGCGAATGTGAGAGTGCGTGTGTGAGTGTGTATGTGTGTGTGTGTATGTGTGTGTGTGTGTGCGAGTGCGTGTATGTGAGTGTGTGTGCGCACAAGCATGTGCCCATCTGTGGAGTGCGAGCTCCTAGTGTTTCCCCTGCATTACACTCCCAAACGCATTTCCATCTGCCCTCCCGCGCAGCTCCATCGCATTTGCAGCTCAGTCCGCTGACTGAGTATAGTTGCAGCTTTTATTGCGGGCGACCTTGGTATTGGCATGTGCCCTGCGTGCCCCACCACTGCTCGCTTGTGGAACTCACTTGGCCAATGTTGCAGGCCTACAGTATGTGGCTGCTAACTTGTCATGACCTATACGTCTTTGTTTAGCTTAGTTTTTTGTCACATGTGCCGAGGTTTTGCTGCGTGCTAACCAGTCAGCGGAAAGACTGTACATGATTCACAATCGAGCCATCCACAGTGTACTTGATAACTGTCGGAGTGGAGCTTTAAAAGAGTGGAGCGATCGTAACGCGTGATTGCAGATCTACTTCTGTGGCTAGCTCACAAAGACCCATCTGCGTTGGGCGCCATCTTGGATCACCTTGGATACCAAGGAATATAGAACTTCCAGATCAAAGGCCAGGTGTGGGTGATGGGGAGTGAATAAAGGAGGAACAGTCAGAGTTCAGAGTGGGCACACAAAAGGCTGGAGAAACTCAGCGGGTGCAGCAGCATCTAAGGAGCGAAGGAGATAGGCGACGTTTCGGGTCGAGACCCTTCTTCAGAGTGGGACTGGTTCAGTTTGGTGCGGGACTGGTCTCTTGGCTATAGATCAACATCCTTTATGAGGAAAGACACAAAATGCTGGAGTAACTCAGCGGGTCAGGCAGCATCCCCTGAGAGAATGGATAAGTGACATTTCAGGTCAGGACTTTCAGAGAATTCGTCTGAAGAAGTTTAGTTTAGTTTAGAGACACAGATCCGTGCCAACTGGAGATCCTCACACACCAACACTATTTTACACGCTAGGGACAATTTACATTTATAACAAGCCAATTAACCCACAAACCTTTACGACTTTGGAATGTGGGAGGAAACCGGAGATCGTGGAGAAAACCCACGCAGGTCACGGGGAGAGCGTACAAACTCGGACGGGCAGCAGTCACGTGAAGTGTCCTGACCCGAAACTTCACCTATCCATTTTCTCCAGAGATGTTCCCTGACCCGCTGAGTTGCGTCAACAATTTGTGTCAATCTTTGGTATAAACCAGCATCTACAGTGCCCTGTAATTATATCCTTTCTGGGGAGTAGGTAACAAGAGACCAGGGCTTGTTGGGGTATTCGATTTGTAGCCCGGATGTAATTTGACAGACACAAGGAACTGCAGGTGCTGGCTTACAGAAGAAAATACACAAAGTGCTGGAGCAACTCAGGAAGTCAGGCAATGTTTCTGGATGACGTGGACAGGCCTCCTCCTGCACCTATTTTCTATGTTTCTATGTCTCTATTGTGTTTCAGTTGCATTTTCATAAGGCTGCTCCATCTGGTGGTGGCTGCGTGCATTGCCGTAGACTGTTGAGGGCTATGTGTACACTACCACCATCTACTGCCACAGGTGGGCATCTGTAGCCATGTCAACACAACATGCTGGAGTAACTCAGCGGGACAGGCAGCATCTCTGGAGAGAAGGAATGGGTGACGTTTCGGGTCGAGACCCTTCTTCAGACTGGTTTAGAGGGATATGGGCCAAACGCAGCGTGTGGGACTAGCGTAGATGGGACATCTTGGCCTGTGTGGACAACTTGGGCCGAAGGGCCTGTTTCCATGCTGTAAGACTAATGGCTATGACTCTATACATGATTACAATCAACCTGTCCACACTGCAAGCTTAAAGATCAGTAAAGTCCGATTAAAGATAGTCCAATGATCTCCGATGAGGTAGATGGTAGGTCAAGGCCCCTCTCTAGTTGTTGGTGGGATGGTTCAGTCGCCTGATAACAGCCGGGAAGAATCTGTCCCTGAATCTGGAGGTGTGCGTTTTTTCACACTTCTGCACCTCTTGGCTGATGGGAGAGGGGAGAAGAGGGAGCGGCCGGGGTGCGACTCGTCCTTGATGATGCTGCTGGCCTTGCCGAGGCAGCGTGAGGTGTAAATGAAGTCAGCGGAAGGGAGGTTGGTTTCTGGGCAGCGTCCGCAATTCGCTGCAATTTCTTGTGGTCTTGGACGGAGCTGTTCCCGAACCGTGCTGCGATGCATCCCGATCAAAAAATGTAATGGATCCTGATTGTAAAGGAC
The DNA here is from genome assembly GCA_035221665.1 of Okamejei kenojei. Classification (NCBI taxonomy): domain Eukaryota; kingdom Metazoa; phylum Chordata; class Chondrichthyes; order Rajiformes; family Rajidae; genus Okamejei; species Okamejei kenojei. The sequence continues at coordinate 8,581,747 of CM069154.1, forward strand.
TTTATCGAACCTCGGGGAACCTCATGTCATTTATGGTGCTGGTGGACCTCAGTTTTGGTGGAAATGTATGGAGTTAGAGCTGGAGGATGGCATCGAGTCACAAGATCTCATATCCATGGAGAACCTCGCATGTCATACGTCAGGCATCGAGTAGGAAAGTCAGGAAGTGACGATGCAGCTTTATTGAACTTTGTTTAGGTCGCATTTGGAGCATTGCTTGCAGTTCTGGTGGCTCCATTGCAGGGAGGTAGAGGAGGTTTTGGAGAGGATGAGGAGAAGGTTCACCAGAATGGTGAAGACAGACACAAGTGCTCGGTCACTCAGCTGGTCGGGCAGCATCTCTGGAGAAAAAGGATGGGTTACGTTTCAGGTCAGGACCCTTCCTCAGAATGATCGTTAAAGTTCGAGAGAGTTTATTGTCATGTGCCCCTGATAGGACAATGACATTCCTGCTTTGCTTCAGCACCATAGAACACAGTAGGCATTGACTGCAAAACAGATCAGTGTGTCCATATACCATTATAGCCTGGATGATGAATCTAGAATGATACCTGGAAATTTGCTACAGGGAGAGGTTGGAAAGACTTGGATTGTTTATTTTTTCTTGAAGGCCAGAGGTTGTGGGAAGAGTTGATAGAAGTATATAAAATGATGAGCGGCTTAGATAGGCGAGACGATCAGAATCTTTTTCCAAGAATGGAAAATAATCAAATACTAGAGGGCAAAGCTTTTAAGGTGAGAGGGGCAAAGTTTAAAGGAGGCATATTTTGTTCACACAGAGGGGGGTGAGTGCCTGGTGTTGGAGGCAGATACGATAGTGGCATTTAAGAGACTTTGGGATAGGCATATTGCTGAGCAGGTAATGAAGGGGTACGGATTCTGTGCAGGCAGATAAGAGTTGGTTTAGGCATCGGGCATTGGGGGTTGAAGGGCTTGCTCGTGTGCCGTTCGGTTCCACGTTCTTTTAAGGAGATTTCCACTGGGATTTAAGACAGAGGAGGTGCAAAGACCATCTGCTGGCTTGGACTGTAGCCACGTGGAGATTATGCCCAGGATGTACCACCATAGCCGCTCCTTGCCGTGCAGAGGTGGAGATGATATGAAGGAAGCTAGGATTAGCTCTGCACAAGGAAGAAACCATTGAACGAGCCACCGGCCAATCAAACAGGTAACAGGCTGCCTGTGGTAAGAATGCAAAATGCATGTGAAAAAAATAAAAGGAACTAACGGAGAAACAGAATGCAGAAGAAACAGGTGGAGGAGGGACCATCCTTCCAGGTGCTTTGCCGACAGGATTTGCAAACTCAATTCAAGTTGTCAGCAGAGTTCGCTAACTAAGTCTTGGCCCCTCTTGTTTCTTCAGGTCAATCCAGAGCTGTGGATCCACTGTGTATCGGAAGGAACTGCAGACGCTGGTTTACACCAAAGATAGACACAAAGTGCTGGAGTCACTGAACGGGTCGGGCAACATCTTTGGAGAAAAAGGATGGGCTACGTTTCGGGTTGGGTCTGAAGTTGATAAGTGATAGGAGCAGAATTAGGCCATTCGGCCCATCAAGCCTACTCCGCCATTCAATCATGGCTGATCTATCTCTCCCTCTCAACCCCATTCTCCTGCCTTCACCCCATAACCCCTGACACCCTGTACTAATCAAGAATCTATCTCTCTGACTTAAAAATACCCATTGACCTGGCCTCCACTGCCTTCTGTGGCAATGAATTCCACAGATTCACCACCCTCTGACGAAAGAAATTCCTCCTCACCTCCTTCCTAAAGGAACATCCTTGTATTCTGAGGCTATGACCTCTAGTCCTAGACTCTCCCACTAGTGGAAACATCCTCTCCACGTCAACTCTACCCAGTCCTTTCACGATTTGGTAAGCTTCAATTAAGTAAGTAAGTAAGTTTATTGGCCAAGTATTCACATACAAGGAATTTGCCTTGGTGCTCCGCCCACAAGGAACAACATGACATACAGTGACAGTTACGAATGACTCAGAAAACACTAAAGATTAATAATAATAATAAAACATTAATGATAAAACACCATTGATCAAGCATGTGAACCAACAAAATTAGGTCCCCCCTCATCCTTCTAAACTCCAGCAAGTAGAGGCCCTGCACCTCTGAAGAAGGGTCTCGACCCGAAACGTCACCCATCCTTTTTCTCTGGAGATGCTGCCTGACCTGTTAAGTTACCCTGGCACTTCATGACAATCTTTGGTGTTGATCCACTGTTGTATCTTCAGATTGATCGCTCGACCCACATAACGGCGTGGTGTTTTCTGTTCCAGCTTTCACCAACAGCCACGTGGACATCGCCACTCAGGGCTGGTTCATCGGCCTGATGTGTGCGGTGGCTCTGCTGGTGCTCATCCTCTTGATCGTGTGCTTCATTAAGAGGAGTAAAGGAGGCAAGTACCCAGGTAAGAGAGAGCACTTACAACCTCCCCCCCCCACCCCCCACCTCCACCATCTTCCCAGCTCCCTGCCCCAGTGTCCCCATTGGGTGCCAACCACAGGGCCTGGTTCATGTCCATACGTTCTTGCAGCAGAATTAGGCCATTCAGCCCATCAAGTCTATTCCGCCATTCAATCATGGCTGATCTATCTCTCCCTCTCAACCCCGTCCTCCTACCTCCTGCTTTCAAGAGAGAGCTAGATAGGGCTCTTAAAAATAGCGGAGTCAGGGGATATGGGGAGAAGGCAGGAACGGGGTACTGATTGGGGATGATCAGCCATGATCACATTGAATGGCGGTGCTGGCTCGAAGGGCCGAATGGCCTACTCCTGCACCTGTTGTCTATTGCCTAATGACTACAATACATAAGTTCATACATGATAGGAGCAGAATTAGGCCATTCAGCCCACCATATCTACTCCGCCATTCAATCCCGGCTGATCTATCTCTCCTTCCAAATCCCATTCTCCTGCCTTCTCCCCATAACCCCTGGCACCCGTACTAATCAAGATTCTGTCAATCTCCACCTTAAAAATATCCACTGACTTGGCCTCCACAGCCGTCCGTGGCAATGAATTCCACAGATTCACCACCCGCTGACTAAAGAAATTCTTCCTCATCTCCTTTCTAAAGGTGGAGATTGGCAGATTCTTGATTAGTCAGGGTGGCAGAAGGCAGGAGAATGGGTTTGAGAGGGAACGATAGATCAGCCACGATGGAATGGTGGAGTAGACTTGACGGGCTGAATGGCCTAATTCTGCTCCTGGAACTAATGAACCTCTCAATTTATGAACCATGCCATGCGATTAACTCCAAAGGCTTTGTCGTCTTACCCGACTAACATGGTCCTTCCATGGAAGGGTGAGGTCTAAAGAGTAGGGTTGGCACATCCTGCCCGTTGAGACTTGGGCCACTGGATCAAGATTCCAGCATTGAAACTCCTGTCCTTTTTTCTCTCAGTATCCCAAATGAAAGCCTATAGAACCATCAGGTCAGGACGTGTATCTTCAAGGGAACATTGTCAAAAAATAAATAAACCTGTTGAAAGTTGAAGGTGAGAGACTGATCGGAGCCACTTCACGAGGCCTGAGCCTGCGTAGTGGACCAGCACCACTTGTGAAGTGGATTTTCAATTCTTTCTTCGCAAGGAACAAAATAAAGGCGTTTGTCTTTAGACTTTAGGCGTACAGGTGGAGCGGCGGTAGATTTGCTGCCTTGCGGCGCCTGGTTCGATCCTGCCCACGGGCGCTGTCTGTACGGAGTTTGTACGTTCTCCCCGCGACCTTCGTGGGTTTTCTCCAAGATCTTCGGTTTCCTCCCACGCTCCAAAGGCGTACAGGTTTTTTAGGTTGACAAAAGTGCTGGAGAAACTCAGCGGGTGCGGCAGCATCTGTGGAGCGAAGGAAATAGGCTGTCTGAAGAAGGGTTTTGGCCCGAAACGTTGCCTATTTCCTTCGCTCCATAGATGCTGGCATACCCGCTGAGTTTCTCCAGCACTTTTGTCTACCTTCGATTTTCCAGCATCAGCAGTTCCTTCTTGAACAGGTGTTGTAGGTTAATTGGCTTGGTATACAGTAAGTGTATAGATGTCCCTAGTGCATGTAGGATAGTATAAGTGTGCAGGGATCGTTAGTCGGCGCGCCCTCGGTGGGCTGAAGGACCTGTTTCCGCTCTGTATCTCTAAACTAGACTAAACTAGTGTGGAAACAGGCCCTTCGGCCCACCGAGTCCCCGTACACTAGAACTCTCCTCCACACTAGGGACAATTTTATAATTTTACCGAATCCAAGTAACCTATAAATCTGCAAGCGGCGCGACTGGTAAAAATCCTCGCAGTCACAGGGAGAGCGTGCAAACTCCTTACAGACAGCTACTGTCGACATGATCAAACAGCGGGTCAGGCAGCATCTCTGGAGGGAAAGGGATGGGTGGCGTTTTGGGTTGGGAACCTTCTTCAGCCGGACCCGACCCGAAACATCACCCGTCCTTTTCCTCTGGAGATTCTGCCCGACCCGCTGAGTTACTCCAGCACTTTGTGTCCATCTTCAAGTCTTTTACTGCATTGCCTTTCATGAGTTTTAACACCAGCCCTTTGTTCTGTCCAGTTAAGACGACGGAAGAGAACCGGCCTTCGCAAGATGACAATGGATACTTGTAGGTATTAACTTACTGACATGCTTTCAATGAGAACTGAGAGAGATGCACCGACCTCCACCTTCCCTGCCCTCTCCTCCAACCCACTCCAGTCCTCCTGAACCCTACCATGGATCTGCCAGGTTGCCTGTTGTTGACTGTGTCAGCGATTGCACATTGCATGCATCCCCCCGCGCATAGTCACACATCCTCACTAATGGAGTCTTAGAGTCATACAGCGTGGAAACAGGCCCTTCAGCCCAACCTGCCCACACTAGCCAACATGTTCCATCTACACCCATATCCCTCCACGCCCGTCCTATCCATGTACCTGTCTAACTGTTTCTTAAACATTGGGAAGGTCCCTGCCTCAACTACCTCCTCCGGCAGCTTGTTCCATACACCCACCACCCTCTGTGTGAAAAAGTTACTCCTCAGGTTCCTATTAAATCTTTTCCCATTCAACTTAAGCCTACGTCCTCTGGTCCTCGCTTCCTTTGGGCAAAAAGACTGTGCATCTACCCGATCTATTCCTCTCATGATTTTATACACCTCCATATGAATATCCCCTTGTCCTCCTGTGCTCCAAGGAATAGAGTCACAGTCTGCTCAACCTCTCCCTATAGTTCAGACCCTCGAGTCCTGGCTACATCCTTGTACACCTTCTCTGCACCAATTTCCAGTGTGACAACATCTTTCCTCTAACATGGTGCCCAGAACTGAACACAATACTCCAGATGCAGCCTCACTAACGTCTTGTACAACTGCAACATGACCACCCAACGTCTATGCTCAGTACTCTGGCTGATGAAGGCCAAGGTGCTGTAAGCCTTTTTGACCACCCTATCTACCTGTGCCGCCACTTTAGGGAAAGACCTCCCAACTTCTATACCTTCTGGCTGAAAGGATAGCCTAACTATGTAACGATTCAGGGGGCAGTTCTCCAGTGCCATCTTTCAGCCATCAATTCATTCACTAGGGACTAACTTTGGCAATGCCCATCCGGTCATAGGCAGGCCATTGTGCAGAAACCGACCTGCAACCTTGGTTAACAATCCAGCGATCCTTGTTCCAAGGGAACGAACTGCAGATGCTGGTGTTTCAAACATTCAGTGCACTCTTCAACGATTTCCAGCGCATGGTTTAATGGCCCCATCCAGGTGGGCATCAGCCAGTAATGGGTTGCTTAGTCTGAGTCATGCCATTCCTGCTGCTTGATCATCGGAGTAGTGAGTTGGGGTAGAGGGAAGGCCATTCAGCCCATCAGACCTGCGCCATCCCCTTGTATTGTTTCGCGCCATGGTTCTTTGCTCTTCACATCCATCGTACATGGTTCACGTCCGACGCCATCTTGAGTGTGCCGACTGAGAGAATCCTAACCCCAGCCTACATCATCCCCCACATGAGTCACAGACGTAACCAGGCTCCCTGGCCCAATCTTCAGCCATTCCTGAACCGTGTCCAGTCAGGAGATACTGGGGAACCATGGAGAAATTGGAACTTCAGACCAAACGCCACGTATTGGTTTCAAGTTAATATTGACCAGGACTGGGAATAAATACCATCTGTGAGATTCCCTCTTGACTTTTGTTCCATTTTCCATTCCATTCAATCCCTGATGTTTATGAGAACAGTTCTTTACCCGTTGAGTCGCCTTGGACTGGTTTACTGTTCAAGGCAGATTGCACCGTTCAACATTATCACAGAGCGAAACGCCCCAGAACACTGATAGTGAAATAAATGTTGACAAAGCAAGTTCCATGTAGACACTTGGCACACTAATTAGAAAAAGAGAACTCTTCCTTGAACCATTTGACCCAATGTAATATTGGGATCAGGCATAAAAGTGCGAAAACTCCCCCATGGATTCTTCCTGTTTGATGCTTGTCCAATATCAGTGCCAGTGTATAGGTAACCCTGAGTTCAGTCCAGGCAAGCCCAAGTATCAGCCCTTGTTGGGATTAAGATGAGGAGCGCTCTTGTCCAATGTGGCCTGTAAGCAGCGACTGCCCTTGTGAGTGGAGTGCGGTGAATGAGCATGGAAGGTCCAGTCGACTCTGGGGAGAGTGTTGATACCCTGGTTCCAACTGAGCCTGCAGAACAGGCCCACAACTAACCTTGCAACCTCCTCCTAAACCAGGGTCATTTGTGGCTTGCCTCGATAATGACCCGACTGGGATCAATGAACTCAACTTAAAGCTCCAACTAAGTCTGGTCTCAGTGAGGACCAATGTACCCCACCTACTGGCCTCATTTACCTTCTGATTTACAGTACGGTGGCGTGAGGTAGCTGCTGCCGGGATCGGGGTTCGATCCTGACTATGGGGTCCATCTGCACAGAGTTTGCGCCTGGCTACACCTGGTACCTTCTAACGAGCTGCCATTGAGGATGGCGCAGTGTCAGAGTTGCTGCCTCACGGCGCCAGACCCGGGTTCGATCCTGACCACGGGTGCTGTCCGTACGCAGTTTGCACGTTCTTCCCGTGAACCCCGCGTGGGGTTTTCCCCGGGTGCTCCGGTTTCCTCCCACACCCCAAAGACGCCCAGGGGTTTATAGGTTCATTGGCCTCTGTAAATTGCCCGTAGAGTACGGGCGATCGCTGGTCGGCGCGGACTGGGTGAGCCGAACGGCCTGTTTCCACTTAACTGTAAACTGAACTACAAGTGGTTGGGTATCATTGGCACATTAAAATTGGCTTGAGGGATGAAGTTTGTTTTAAATGCCCGCCCACATGTGAAGAAGAAGGCGCGGTGAGATTGCCTCTTTCATTCATTTCCACACGCCTTCCATTCGTTCCCCTGTGACATTGGTAGTACGCGCTGGCCCAAACTTGTTCTGCTGTGGAAATATCTCTGTGCATGCTAACACTCACCAATGCCTTTATGTTTCTTTATTCACCGCACCCTAGACCCGGGCTGGACAAAAGGTATTACTGTGATCTTCAGAATGATACAAACCAGTTATCCTTTCCTGCACATGAGTTCCAATGAGAAGATGTTCACTCACACACGGCACATATGTGGATGGAGATTGATTATGAATTACTTTCATATCGTAAACCAGGAGAGCGTTGACTATTCCAACTCTCTCTCCCCCGTGGAATCGATGGGATTTCTTTGTCTCGAGTGAGAAATGGGAGAGGGATTCGGAAAAGGGGTCGGGGTGGCACGGTGGCGCAGCGGTAGAGTCGCTGCCTCACAGCTCCAGAATCCCGGGTCCAATCCCGAGTAAGGGAGCTGTCTGTACGTTCTCCCCGTCACCTGCGTGGGTTTTCTCCGAGTTTGCTCCCACGCTCCAAAGTCGTACAGGTTTGTAGGCTAATTGGCTCGGTGTAATTGTAAATTGTCCCGGGTGTCTGTAGCATGATGTTAGTGTGCGGCGATTGCTGGTCAGGGTGGATTCGTTAGGCCGAAGGGCCTGTTTCCGTGCTGTGTCTCTAAACCAAACTACCCAGGGGTGGAACTTATAGTTTAGTTTATTTATTGTCATGTGTACTGAAGCTATCCAGTGCTATCCAGTCAGTGAAACGTTTATACATGATCACAATGTACAGTGTACAGATACAGGATAAAGGGAATAACGTTTAGTACAAGGCAGAGTCCGATTAGTGATGGTCTGAGGGTCTTCAATGAGGTAGATGGTAGATCAAGGCCACTCTCTAGTTGGTGGTAGGATGGTTCAGTTGCCTGATAACAGCCGGGAAGAAACTGTCCCTGAATCTGGAGGTGTGTGCGTTTTCACACTTCTGTCCCTCTTGCCCGATGGGAGAGGGGAGAAGAGGGAGTGGCCGGGGTGAGACTTGTCCTGGTGGCCTTGCCGAGGCAGCGCGAGGCGTAGCTGGAGGAATATTACAATAAGTTGACCAACCAGCACCGACCCAGAGTGCCCCTTAATCTGCATTTTTAGTTCAACGTCGATGCAACCGGGCCTAGAGCTGATTGAAAACACAGGGTCAATTTATGTTTTATTCGCAGTTTACTTTAGTTTATTGACACGTGTGCCGAGGTGCAATGAAAAGCTCTTGTTGCGTGCCATCCGGTGTCCGGGATCGTGTGTGAGAACACGTTTGCATGTAAGCAGGTTAAGAAAGACTGCAGATGCTGGAAAAATCGAAGGTAGACAAAAATGGTGGAGAAACTCAGCGGGTGAGGCGGCATCTATGGAGCGAAGGAATAGGCGGCGTTTCGGGTCTCGACCTATTCCTTCGCTCCATAGATGCTGCCTCACCCGCTGAGTTTCTCCACCATTTTTGTCCACCTTGCATGCAAACACTAACATTTTCCATTGGGACAAGTCAGCCGGGCAGAACAAAAATGGGGAAGCGAAGTGCAGGGGGGGGGTGTGTGTGTGTGTCTTTGATTAGCCAAGCGATTTATTCCGCAATGCTCCCGCCTTTGATGTCGTGTGGTAGTTCGCGGCCTGGCTGAAACGCATTGAACGAGTCAAATTGAAACGGAACGTAAAGATCCAAAAAAAAAAAATACTCCAGGCCAAACCCAGCCTCCAGGCCAGTGTCTCGTAGGTGAAGTAATTTGCTAATTGATTGCTATCCACATTATCTCCCACTCGATGCCAGATTTCAGGGGACAACCAATGGACACAGCATTACCTGAAAGTAAAAACACGCATGTGCAGTTTTCACTGTTAAGATCGCAGACTAAACTGATCTCGGCCAATATAAATTGTGATTTGGATGGAAGTTAATGATGATGGTGATCTAATTCCTAGGCTGTGGGTGCCTCCTTGAAATCTTTACGAGGTTGAGCCCCACATATTTCCATGGCCTCCATCAGTTTAGTCACTGATCGTTCTAAAGCATTCAGCTCATTGTAAGTATGTGTCATATGCATGGTGCATATTCACCACCCGCTTGAGAGCATGTCTTGCATTGAAAACAACGAGTTGAGATGGCGAGATTGGTTTGGATTTTTGGAGGGGGGGTGGGTTTCAGTCTGGACAAAGGAGCAGCTCGATGGCACAGCGGTGGGGTTGCTGCCTCACAGCCCCAGAGACCCCAGGTTCGATCCTGACTACGGGTGCTGTCTGTACGGAGTTTGTACGTTCACCCCGTGGCTGCGTGGGGTTTTTCCCTGGGAGCTCTGGTTTCCTCCCGCACTCCAAAGACGTACAGGTTTGTAGGTTAATTGGCGTTGGTTAAAATTGTAAAATTTTCCCTTAGTGTGCAGGCTAGCTAGCGTACTGGGTGGTCGCTGGTCGACGCGGACTCGAGGGGCCGAAGGGCCTGTTTCCGTGTTGTCTCTCGAAAGACTACAGCAAAATTATTGAAAGGCGGTCAAAGGAACGCGAAAAGGCCAAAGAGAAAACAGTTGTGTGATTTATTTTCCACATTCATCCATTACCTTGCTGATGTGGAAAATAATGTGATCTTGGATGTGAGGAGAATTACTTAAAATATTTAGAAAGAGTGCCTGGCATAAAATGCCATAAAACACAACTCTTTTTTGTCCAAATCTTTGTGGCCCAATAAAGATTTTTGTGGAATAAAACTAGGCCAGTGAGAGAAATATGAAGGTGTATATTTTATCTTCTCAGCCACTGGGTAGTAAATGTTCTCTCAGCAATTGTAGAACATTAAATCTCTTCTCAGTTTAGTCTAGAGATATGGTGCGGAAATAGACCCACAGAGTCCGCGCTGACCAGAAATTCCCGCACACTAACACTCACTACACCTACAAGGGACAATTTACAATTATACCAAGCCAATCACCCTACAAAACCTGTACGTCTTTGGAGTGTAGGGGGGAGGCCAGAGGTCCCGGAGAAAACCCACGCAGGTCACGGGGAGAACGTACAAACAGCACCCGTGGTCAGGATTGAACCCGGGTCTCTGGGGCTGTAAGGCAGCAACTCTACCGCTGTGCCGCCGTGACAGAGCGAGCGTAAATGCCAACTTGGGGGAGGGAAGGAAGGTTTAGGTGAGTTTTAAACTGAGGGCTTTCTAACAACTCACCTTGCCAACCAAAGGCATCTGAACCCGTCCGAGCTGTTCAGAGTGGCCAGTGTTCTTTGATGATGATCTTGGTTCGATGAGATATCTTTAATCTACCCTAAAGATGATTTTTGGTTACAAATCTTATTTCCCGCTCAATTTCCCCCATATTTTTCTCCTTGAACATTCAACCTCCGTGAAATTAGAATAAAATTGGGATTATATTCATTGGGATTATATTAAGAAATTGGAAAAAAAATCATAAGTGATTGGAGCAGAATTAGGCCATTCGGCCCATCAAGTCTACTCCGCCACTCAATCACGGCTGATCTCTCCCTTCCTCCCAACCCCATTCTCCTGCCTTCTCCCCATAATCCCTGACACCCGTACTAATGAAGAATCTATCTATCTCTGCCTTAAAAATATCCATTGACTTGGCCTCCAGCCTTCTGTGGTATAAATCTTCCAATTAATGTAATGGAAACAATTGGTTTGAAGAACTACTTTCAAAATGGGCTTAAACTCTTTACACTGGTGTTAGTATTGGGATTGAATTTGCCGCGTTTGCAATTAATATTGGGAATGACTTAATGGCTCTCACCTATTTGAACTTAAGAGGATCTTTCTTCTGCCGTGAGCAAGGATTAGTTAGATTTTTTTTTTACAAACTCTGAGATACTCTTCAGATCTAAGGTGGTGGCGCTGGGGTGGGGTTATGCATTTGTGGAATTCATTGCCCCAGAAGGCTGTGGAGGCCAAGTCCACAGATAGTTTTAAGGAAGAGATAGACAGATCCTTGATCAGTATAGGCATCATGGGGTTATGGGGAGAAGGCAGGAGAATGGGGCTAGGAGAGAGAGATAGATCAGCCATGATTGAATGGCGGAGTAGACTTGATGGGCCGAATGGCCTAATTCTGCCCCTATCACTCATGAACGTGAATTTAAATGAGGAAAATATATCCATGGGTTTAAATATCAAAGTTCTAACCAATCTTTCTGTTCTGCCTGTCCTCTCCTTGTCTCCACCGCTGTTCCGTTTCGCTTTCATTCCACGAATGGCAAATACAGGTCTCTGGAAAGGTAAGGAAACATGCTTTGTCCCTGAAGTGCTTTTGAGATTGTTGATATCAGATTGGGAATCATATTAAGCCACCAGATTATCAGCATCACAAAGTGCCACGGTCAATTTATTGTAGTGTTGGGCTGCGATCTGGATTAAAGCCAACCTCCGAGCTTTGATCTGCCAGGAAAGCCCACATTCCTTTTCTTCCGCTTGTTAGCCAAGGGGAAGCTCAAGTAGATAGTAGTTCAGGATTGCTCTGGAGTTTAGTTTAGTTTAGTTTAGTTTAGAGATACACAACGGAAACAGGCCCTTCGGCCCACCGAGTCCGCACCGACCAGCGATCCCCGCACACTAACACTATCCTACACACGCCAGGGACTATTTTACATTTATACCGAGCCAATGAACCTACAAACCTGCACGTCTTTGCAGTGTGGGAGGAAACTGGAGTAAACCCACGCAGGTCATGTACAAACTCTGGGTCAGGATCGGGTGCTGTCTGTATGGAGTTTTTGTACGTTCTCCCTGTGACCACGTGGGTTTTCTCCGGGTGCCCCGGTTTCCTCCCACACTCCAAAGCCATGCAGGTTTGCAGGTTAATTGGCTTCTGTAAACTGTCCCCAGCGTGTAGGATGGAACTAGTGTACGGGTCTTCACTGGTCAGGGTGGGCTGAGGGATCTGCTTCCACGCTGTAGCTCTAAACTAGGCTAAAGCTGTAACGTTTCAGGCCAAGAGTTACAGGGGCATTGAGGAAAATATGTTCATGATGGGAACACTATACGATCTAGAACTCAGTGATTGTAGGGTGGGTGGAAACAGAATCCTTCTTAAAGCATCGGCACAGAGAGAGAGAGAGAGAGAGAGAGTAATGCCCCTGTCCCATTTAAGAAACCTGAACGGAAACCTCTGGAGACTTTGCGCCCCACCCAAGGTTTCCATGAGGTTCCCGGAGGTTTATGTCAGGTTCCCGGAGGTTTTTTCAATTTTTTGAAATAATTGCCGGAACATAGAAGAAGCGGAAACCACTTTCGACCATTAGGGAGACTGACAAAAACCTCCGGGAACCGCACGGAAACCTTGGGTGGGGCGCAAAGTCTCCAGAGGTTTCCGTTCAGGTTTCCTAAGTGGGACAGGGGCATAAGTTACAGGAGCTACAGAGCAAAAATGAACAATTGTTATGGTCATACACCATGGAATCAGTCCCATCAGCCCAACTTGCCCACGCCAGCCAACATGTCCCATCGACATCAGTCCCACCTGCCTGCATTGGCCCATATCCCTCTAAGCCTGTCCTATCCATGTTGCGATAGTACCTGCTTCAACTACCTCCTCCAGCAGCCCGTTCCATGCACCCACTACCCATTGTTTAATAATGCCCTGTAAAATCTTTGCCCCTCACTTTAAACCAATGTCTTCCGGTTCTCGATTCCCCTACTCTGGGCAAGAGACTGTGTGCGTTTACCCGATCTCTCCCTCTCATGATTTCCTACATCTCCGTAAGAATATCCCCTCGTCCTCCTGCCCTCCAGGGAGTAGAGTCTAAGGCTGCTCAAACTTTACCCGATCTATTCCTCTCATGATTTTGTACAACTCAATGAGATCAACCCGTTGTCCATGAAGCTTCAAGGAATAGAGTCCCGGCCTGCTCAACCTCTCCCCGCCGCCCAGGCCCACCTGTGCCTGATGTGGCTGTTGTATTGGGAGACGGCAGAGACAGAGTGGGATGAATGGTGTGCCTTTGTGCCGTGAAGGGCCCGTGTGTTGAGGGAGGAAGAGCAGTTCGGCTCAGTTTAGCTCATTGTCACGTGCACCGAGGTACCGCGAAAGGCCGTTGCGCGTTGGGTTTGATTATCGTTGACGTTGGGTTTAATTATCCTTGACGTTGACTCTGCCTCCGCGCCAACCCTTTCTTTTTTTTTTAATAATATTTTTATTAGAAGCATATACATATCGTAATCAGAACACAATTTGCTTATCAATTACATATTGTTAATAGCTGGGATCCTAGCTATCAAAATAGCTGGGGACCTCGGTTATCAATCACACATTAATTTACATAGCTTCTATTTGCTTATTTTTTTTATAGATAGAAAGAAAGAGAGGAAAAAAAGATGGAAAAAAAAAGATAAATTACCAATAATACAGTTTTGGAGATAGGTCCGTAGATTATAAAACGTAACCATTCATCTAATCCAGGATTTCAGTCTAGCTTCCGCGCCGGACCAATTTACCCTTTCAGAAAATCAATAAATGGAGACCATATTCTAGCAAATAATTCTGGTTTGTCAATTAAGACAAGTCTACTTTTTTCCAAATGTAAGGTCTCCGACATCTCCATAATCCACATTTTAATTGTGGGGGTTGTTGGATTTTTCCAAAATGTTAATATTAATCTTTTCCCAGTCATTATACTATAATCAAGGATGTTTCTTTGGCTTGTTGTAAGTTTTAAGCTTTGTTCTGATATTCCTAATATTATTCGTTTTGGATCACGCCAACCCTTTCGTGAACTCTTCCAGCGACAACGAGGACAGCAAGAAGCCGCAGGGCAGCCAGTCCTCGGTGGACGGGACGGTGAAGCAGGAGGAGAGCGACGACAGCATCGTCATCTACGGCGACGGCGACGAGAACTCGCGCTTCGGCGAGGACGGCTCCTTCATCGGCCAGTACACCGTGAAAAAGGACAAAGAGGAGACGGAGGGCAACGACAGCTCAGAGGCCACGTCCCCGGTCAACCCCGCCTACGCCCTGGCGCGCATGTGAGAGCGAAGACAGAGGGAGAGAGAGAGAGAGAGAGAGAGAGAGAGATGAGGACCGAGCAAATGGACACCGTTGCTACCAAGGCAGTAAATGCATTCGATTTAACTACCCACGGTCACAAACATGGGAAAAAAAAAAAACAAAATTGGAAAGGCCAAACAGCGAAAGAGGCAAGAGACACGAGATGCCACGTGAAGGACAGGAGAGAATGAAGGAGATGCATTTATGGACGAGATTGGGCTTTGGAAAAACGTAGCCACATTTAATTGCTCAATAATCGCACCCTCACGAGTATGATATACCAGTCTGTCCCCTCCTCCACTTTAGATTGCAACTAACACCAATTTGGGGCGATTTGTAACACTCTGTGTAGATGTTGCCAGCTAGCACCTTGCCACTGTCCAGTTGTAAGCGATGGCCTTTTATTTCATACTCCACCAGGCCACTGCTCTACATCCTTATATGGATTGTTATCCTTACACTGTTTCTGACAGTGAACCTACGCTGGGATATTGGAACGGAAGATGTCGCAAGGAGTCAAGTCTCCCTGTTCACTGAGTCCCCCCCTCGCCGGCCGCCCTCTCTTGTTATAGATTAGACGCTTCTTAAAAAAAAAACAAAGGTTTGGGCCAAAACATTTGGAGCGATTTTTCATAAGAGCAGCTCAACTTCCCAGGTCACCCGCACGCACGGACCTGCTTAAGTATGGTACACCACAATAGATTATCCCTTACAGGCATCATTTATCAGGTCGAGCTTTAGGGAGGATAATTAATGAAGGAAATGTATTTTTTAGTCCTTGCTATTGTTGGGGCGGGGGCAGTGTTGTCCAGCGGGTGGTCAGTCCAGAGCTACCTTCCCCACAATCAGTAAAACAGAACATTTGTACGTTCCCCCCGTGACCGCATGGGTTTTCTCCTCAGTCTGAAGAAGGGTCTCGGCCCAAAATGTCACCCGTTCCTCCGCTCCAGAGATGCCGCCCGTCCCGCTGAGTTACTCCAGCACTTTTGTGTCTTTCTCCGGTTGCTCCGCTTTCCTCCAAAGACGTACAGGTTTGTAGCTTAATTGGCTTCGGCAAAATTGTCCCTAGTGCGTGTAAGATAGTGCTAGTGTAACGGGGATCGCTGGGCGGCGTTGGGCTCGGTGGGCCGGTTGGGCCTGTTTCCGATTGGGGCTGTATCTCGGAACTAAACAAAACTTAAAACGGAAACATCCGGGTCTTGCCCAAGAATGGCATTTGCTGAATCTGTTTCCCTCAGCTGGTGAAAGTGAGAAGTTTATCGATCTTCCACAGATAATTTCGCAGCGTGCGCTTTGAGATTTGCGCGACCCGTCAGATGAGCGGACTTCCCCTCAAAGAGACATCATTGATTTTCGAACCTCTTAACAGCAGGCTTTGTGTAAAACTTCAGACATTCTTAGTCATTGACAATTGTTTTCAAAATAGGAAGCTTCCAGGTCCCAATCCGCCTGTAATATAACCCCTGGACCCGAACTATAATTTTCAATCACTATGGGGACTCATCTCCTTGGATTGTTGCCCAACAGCGCCAGAGACCCAGGTTCGATCCCGACTACGGGTGCTGTCCGTACGGAGTTTGTATATGCTTCCTGCGTGGGTTTTCTCCGGGTGCTTCGGTTTCCTCACACACTCTAAAGACATTCAAGTTTGTAGGTTAATTGGCTTTGATATAATTGTAAGTTGTCTCTAGTGTGTGTGGGATCGTGCAGGTGCACGGGGATCGCTGGTCGGCGCGGACTCGGTGGGCCGAAGGGCCTGTTTCCGCGCTGTATCTCTATACTAAACTAAGCTAAACCCCACATCTTCTTCTTAACAATCCTTAATACTTCCTCTACTCAGCTCCATTTCGGCAATAACACCTCTGGTCCTGCAGCAACTCATGTCCTCCATTGATTTTTTTTTGACGATCCTCGTTACGGGCGTTGTAGGAAGGAACTGCAGATGCTGGTTTACACCGAAGAAAGGTACACAATGCTGGAGTAACTCAGCGGGACGGGCAGCATCTCTGGAGGGAAGGAATGGGCGACGTTTTGGGTCGAGGCCCTCCTTCAAGACTGAGAGCCGGGGGAGAGGGAGACACAGAGATAAGGAATGTTAGGTGTGAAAACGAGACATCAAAGGGGACAAGGCTCAAGGAAAATGCAGAATAGATCATCTTTAGCCAGGGGAAGGTGACAAAGGAGGCACAAACAGATAACAATGTAATCAAGGGGACAGTCAGAATGGTCGGATGAGTAAGATGGGGGCGGGATGGAGAGAAAGGGAACGCAAGGGTTACTTGAAGTTGGAGAAGCCGATATCCATACCGCTGAGTAGACAAGAAGAGTTTGGGTGACTATTTAATGAAGGCACATCTGACATGCCCAAACCAATGAAGCAATAAAAATAGCAAGACTCGCACTGTATCTTAATCTTCACACTGTGACCTTGCACTGAACCTGGCTGAACACGGCACATCTATGGGATTTATTGCTTTTGATTGCCAAGATGAATCAAGCATTTGGCAGTCAGGATTAGATTTCTTTAGCACAGAAGCGACAATTTATGGAGTCGTGGAGGGTTTTTATGCTGAACTTTTACATCTGATGTTTGCTCATCTAAAATTAGAAACTTCGTACCAAGTTCCCAATGCTGAGGAGTCATTTTCAAAGTAGCGACTTCCAGTTCCAATCTGTTCACGTTAGTTCATGTCTGACTTGAAGCATCGCCTGTGCCTTTTCCCCAGAGATGTTGCCTGACCCGTGGAGTTACTCCAGCATTTTGCGTCCATGTTCATGCTAGTAACTCCCTGTCCGCGACACTCCAGATACAAACTCCCAGGATTCACCTTTTGAGGTCGGACCCTCCGGCTCTGCCCAGTTTTTTCTTAAATATTTCAGAAAAATAATTAAGAAATTATTAATTTCAGGGGCGGTCACGGTGGCGCAGCGGTAGAGTTGCCGCCTTACGGCGAATGCAGCGCCGGAGACCCGGGTTCGATCCCGACTACGGGCGCTGTCTGTACGGAGTCTGCACGTTCTCCCCGTGACCTGCGTGGGTTCTCTCCGAGATCTTCGGTTTCCTCCCACTCTCCAAAGACGTACAGGATTGTAGGTGAATTGGCTTGGTATAAATGTAAAAATTGCCCCTAGTGGGTGTGGGATGGTGTTAATGTGCGGGGATCGCTGGTCGGCGCGGACCCGGTGGGCCGAAGGGCCTGTTTCCGCGCTGTATCTTTAAACTAAACTAAGGCTCTCCTCCGCCTGCTTTGGTTGCGGCCGGGGTAGCCGGAGTAGGATGGCCAAGGGAAAGGTGACAGAGAACCAAAGAGGGTTACACAAAAGGCTGGAGAAACTCAGCGGGTGCAGCAGCATCTAAGGAGCGAAGGAGATAGGCGACGTTTCGGGTCCAAATTGTCGCTAGTGCGTGTAGGATAGTGTTAATGTGCGGGGATCGCTGGTCGGCGCGGGCTCGGTGGGCCGAAGGGCCTGTTTCCGCGCTGTTTCTCTAAATTAAACTAAACTAGGTTTTTGCGGTGGACTTTCACACTGTTCAATGTGTGGAGATAAGGGAGGTGGGCAGATAGGAAATGGATCATGATATTCAGTCGGTAAGCAAGCTGAGCTGGGGAACTTACTCTGCGTGAAGTGATGCCTAACAATCTTTGTTCCTACTCCTTATGTTTCATTTGATACATATTTCTGTATATAAGTGTAAATAATCACATTTCAATTTGGTGCCAAATTTTGTTTGAGGAATCTCAGGATGTTGCTCCAAAAGACATCATGTCAGTGCAAACCATTGTTGCTTTGTGAAGCCTAAACATTTAAGTTAAAAATGAAATTAATATGACCATGGCATTAACAGATTTCAGGGAGTGCGCCCGTCAGTCTGAAGGAGGGCGGCACGGGGGCGCAGCGGTAGAGTTGCTGCCTTTCAGCGCTTGCGGCGCCAGAGACCCGGGTTCGATCCTGACTACGGGCGCTGTCTGCTCGGAGTTTGTACGTTCTCCCCGTGACCTGCGTGGGTTTTCTCCGAGATCTTCGGTTTCCTCCCACACTCCAAACACCTGCAGTTTTGTGGGTTAATTGGCTTGGTATGAATGTAAATTGTCTCTAGTATGAGTAGGATGGTGTTAGTGTGCGGGGATCGCTGGTCGGTCCGGACACGGTGGGCCGAAGGGCCTGTTTTCTCACTGTTTCTCTCAACTAAACTAGTCTAAACTAAAGAGTCCAGACCAGAAACATTGTTTATCCACATCCCTCCACAGATACTGCCTGATCTGCCCAGTTCCTCGAGTCTTCCTTTAGGAGTCTTGTTTGGTGAATGAATCGGCATTTGGGGTATTGTGAGCAATTTTAGGCCCCATATCTGAGGAGGGATATGCTGGCTTAAGGGAGGGTCCAGAGGAGGTTCACAAGAATGATCCCGGAAATGGTTGGGTTAGCATGTTGAGCGTTTGACGGCACTGGGCCTGTACTCGCTGGAGCTCAGAAGGATGAGGAGGGGACATCGTTAAAACTGAACAGTGAAAGGCCTGGACAGAGTGGATGTGGAGAGGATGTTTCTACCAGTGGGAGAATCTAGGACCAGGGCGCATAGCCTCATAATTAAAGGACATGAGGTCCTTTAGCAAAGAGATGAGGAGGAATTTCTTTAGTGAGAGGGTGGTGAATCTGTGGAATTCATTGCCACAGAAGTCCAGGTCGATGGATATTTTTAAGGTGGAGATTGATGGACACGGGGAGACAGGTGTCAGGGGTTATGGGGAGAAGGCAGAAGAATGGAGTTGAGAGGGAAAGTGAGATCAGCCATGATTGAATGGCGGAGTAGACTTGACGGGCCAAATGGCCTAATTCTGCTCCTATCACTTACAAACTTATGAATTGTAGTCGCCCAGAGCTCTAAGCCACAAAGGTAGAACATTGCCACTGGGGAGGGATTTGAAGAAAGGTAAATGGGGGCATTCCCATTGCATTAGTGGGTCCCTACAGACCATTGCTGTCATGAGTGAGATGCCAGTAACCTGGAGACTATCTCAGGAAAGGTTTAACTTGACAACAGAAAGTCCGCATGAGGAGAGGGTCCAAACCCGAAACGTCACCTCCTATCCATGTCCTCACAGAGATGCCGCCTGATCCGCTGAGTTACTCCAGCACTTTGTATCTTTAAGCACGAGTAAACGTGTAAAGGAATAGGCGATGTTTTCTCCATTGCTGTGGCCTGTCCCTCTGATTTACTCCCGCTCTTTGCGTCTATCTTCGGTTTAAACCACCATCTGTAGTTCCTTCCTACACAGAGTCCAAAGGACGATGACTTTGTCCTGGGCAGGTGAATGGCGGTTCATTAAAATGTTGTAATAAATATAGGTACTCATTCACCCTCATCCCTACAAGTGGTTTCCATGTGGAGACAAAGATCTACGCATCCACAAACCTAGAAACGGGAATCTGGGTAGTAAAGGCCAAATGGTGCTCTGTTATCATTCCGTTTCAGATACTCATTATGTTAAAGGTCTGCACAGTGGCGCAGCGGTAGAGTTGCTCCTTCACAGCGCCAGAGACCCGGATTTGATCCCGACCATGGGTGTGGCGCAGGTTCTCACTGTTTGGAGTTTCCATGGTCTCCCCGTGACCGCGTGGGTTTCCTCCGGGGTTCTCAGGCTTCCTCCCACACTCCAAAGACGTGCGGGTTTGCGGGTTAGTTGGCTTCTGTAAATTGCCCCTAGTGTGTAGGGTGGGGACTAGTATGCTGGTGATGGACCTGCTGGGCTGAAGGGCCTGTTTCCACGCTGTGTCTCCACGCTAAAGGTCAGAATTAACGTTGTCAGTTTGATGAGAAAGTTGGGAAAATCTTGTTACACGGTGAGACATAAAAGATTCCATTCAATTCAATCAATTCAGTATTATTTGTCATATGCAGGTTAACACAGGGTCAACGGTTCAATAAAAATGTGTTTGACAAGACTACGGGTCACCTCAGCAATAATATTACAAGGATAAAATAAGATTAAAATTACATTGGTAAGGTAAAAAGACAATAATAAAATAATCAACATATATGATGTGAAATGTGTTTATGAATTCAGAAGCACGATGGCCTGATGGTAAAAATCATTTTTACCATCAGGTATGGTAAGATTTGGGACTATCCAGGAAGAGTAGATGGACAATTAAACCATCATCCTTAAACTGAGGGAGTTGAATGAGGAAAGGTTATTTCCTTTGGTTGGCGACGCCACACACTTGACATTAAGAGAGCGAGAAGCGATATATGGACAAGCACTTTCGTGTAGTGAATAGTTGAAACATTCAAGGCCTTGCCACAAGCACTGCTGACCTTTATAAAACCAAGGTAGAGAAACTCTAAAGTTGGCCTTCAATGCAACCAGAGAGTGGGTGAATGAGCGGCAGTGGTTTTGGCTTGGTTCAGGAAAGGGGCAAAGCAGAATCAACGGGCCGAACGGCCTTTTAATCTGCTGGGATGCATCAAATTCCAAGGGTTTCGGAGAAAGGGTTCCACAATAAATTTCACAACAATCAGATGTGAGTAAACTCTACCTTTGATGCCGAGCGATCAATGGGCCTGTCCCACTTACGCGACCTTTTTGGCGAAAGTTTTCTACATGTTCAAAATTCAGCGGCGACCAGAAAGACGAGACAACTCTTCGGGTGACTAGGAGACTACTGACGACCATACAGGCGACACCCTGGCGACATGTCGCGGGGTGAAGACTGTGTGGTCGTGCGTAGTCGCCCAAAGAGTCGTACCTTGTCCTGGTCGCCGCTGGATTTTCAACATGTCGAACATTTCCGGTGACCTGCTGTGACTCTGGCTGGGCGACGGCAAGTCGCCGAGAAAAATCGGGTAAGTGGGACAGGCCCATAAGGATTTTGTCTCGATAGGGAGATATCTTTCTGAGCATTCGGTTTGGAGTTAGTTTTGGTTTTGTTTATTATTGTCACGTGAACCGAGGCACAGCGAAAAGCCTCTGCTTACATGCTCTCCAGTCAGAGAAAAAGACTATACACGTGAATATGTTTAAGAAGGAACTGCAGATGCTGGGAAAATCGAAGGTAGACAAAGATGCTGGAGGAACTCAGCGGGTGAGGCAGCATCTATGGAGCGAAGGAAATAGGCGACGTTTGGGGTCGAGACCCTTCATCTATGGAGCGAAGGAATAGGCGACATTTGGGGTCAAAACCCTTAAGGGTCTCGACCCGAAACGTCGCCTATTCCTTCGCTCCACAGATGCTGCCTCACCCGCTGAGTTCCTCCAGCATCTTTGTCTACCTTACACATGAACATAATCAGGCCGTCCGCAATGCACAATTGAAAGGATAAAGGGTAGAACATTCAGTGCGAGATAGAGGATGCTGCTGTTGAAATAAAGATTGTAATGGAGGATATCCTCCTCTGGAGACGGGCGTGCAAAGAGTTGCCACACTCCAGCGCCATCTTGAAATTAACCCATTTGCGATAACCAAAAACCGCCGGGTCTCTAACAACTTTGGCTCCCGTGTGAATGAAGAGTCCCAGACTAAGTTGCACATTTTTTTTCTTTTCTCCCATTTATAAAGAGATTAATATATTCCCTTATATAAGATATACCTATTGCTCAAACAACTGACATTCCCACAGATTGCATCCAAGTCAATACTGTAGAGTAACACGAGAAGGTTATAGAGTGCGTAGATGAGTCTAATAAACTGACGGTTATTTAAACTGACTGCATGGGAGACTGAAAAAAAAAAATACCCAAACCATCAAGATATACTGTTTCCTCTGGGAAAACTGCAAGAAGAAAACTGACTGTTTTTGTATAGAAACAAACTAAACATAAAATAAAAGCATATTGTTCTTCAAACAAATCTTTGCAGTGCATCTGATTCTCTTCTTTCATAATTGCCTTGTTATTTAGCTTTTGTATTGTATGAAGGTCATAAGTAATAGGAGCAGAGTTAGGCCATTCGGCCCATCAAGCCTATTCTGCCATTCAATCATGGCTGATCTATCTTCCCCCTCCTAACCCCATTCTCCTGCCTTCTCCCCATTACTCCTGACACCATCCCAATCAAGAATCTATCTGTCTCTGCCTTAAAATTATCCACCGAATTGGCCTCCACAGCCTCTGTGGCAAATAATTCCACAGATTCACCACCCTCTGACTAAAGAAATTCCTCCTCATCTCCTTCTTAAAGGAACACCCTTTCATTCTGAGGCTATGGCCTCTGGTCCTAGACTCTCCCACTAGTGGAAACATCCTCTCCACATCCACTCTATCTAAGCCTTTCACTATTTGGTACGTTTCAATGAGGTTCCCCCCCCCCCCCCCCCCCAGTAATCTTCTAAACTCCAGCGAGTACAGGCAAAGGGCCATCAAACGCTCATCATAAGTTAGCCCACTCATTCCTGGGATCATTCTTGTAAACCTCTGGAGCCTCTCCAAGGCCAGCACATCCAGTCCTCAGATATGGTGCCCAAAATTGCTCACGATACTGCCAATGGTCCAGTTTCCTCCCACATCCTAAAGACGTGCGGGGTTGTAGGTTAATTGGCTTCTGGCGCGTAGGGAGTGGATGCATAAGAGGTGCATCATATAACTTGTGTGAAAGGGTGATCGATCGTCAGCGTGGACTCCGTGGGCCGTCTGAAGGAGGGTCTCGACCTGAAACATCACCTACAATATATCCGTGAGCTCCAGAGATGCTGCCTGTCCCGCTGATGTTGCTCCACCATTTTGTGTCTACGGTCTATCTTACGAGGGGCCTGCCTATGTGCTACATTTTTTTAATCAATCGTTCATTCAATCAAATAATAGAGAAAACAAAAATGTTGGAGAGTCTCTGATTTCATTTCCCAGAAACCAAGTTCTTCATTTTCATGGATGCAAAATATTGTCCATTCATCCCAACCTTTGGTTTCCATGGTATTAGAGACCGAGGAAGTTACATCTTATCCTGTGTAGTAACTTCCTGTCCATAACTACCCTTGAATTGGCAGCAAGGTGGGGAATAGGTAGTAGGTGTTATGTTTTAATCCGGTCGGGTTCTGGTTGGGTTCTACGGCACTTGTGGGACATGGTACCCTATGGTCCTTCCCTTTTTCAAAATGCCAAACAGAGAAGTTTTGCTGAAAGGGCAAGAGTTTGAGGATGAGACAAAAGCAAAGGTGCAGTGTACCTGAGACATCGACCAAAGGCAATGCCTACAGTGGCTCCCATTGAGCAAGGAAAGGGTTTATGACGGAGAAAAAAACAGAAATATATGTATATATATATATGTATACATAACATACCAATTTAAATGCCGTTGAATTTTCATCTCTTCTGCCTCTTTTTTCTTTACTTATATGAGAAGTATAAGTAAAGTAAAATTCACCCTGCTTATTACTTCACTATTCAGTAGGTTTCAATGAGGTCTCCCCCCCCATTCTTCTATTACTTTCTCAGATAAACATTATATATATATATATATATATATATATATATAATGTATTTATATAGATATATAAAACATGTATAATGTTTATATCTGAGAAAGTTAATGTTAATATTGTATAATGTTTATATCTGAGAAAGAGGGGAAAGTATGTTACACACACACCCATATATATATATACACACATACACATATATATATACAAAAATGCTGACATGTATATATATACATTTATAACAGCTTTTAAATTGTTATGAATATATATGGTGGTGGGCCGTCAGTAACGACACCTATATGACCTTATGACAATATCAGAATTGGTCCAGAGTTGATTGGAGGAGATGATACGATGTGATAGAACTTTATGTATCCCAGGAGGGATATTGATCTGCCAACAGTCATAAAACACAACAAGATACATGAAATATAAAATGAAAGTGACGAGCGGAAAAGTCTAGGATGTGCAAAGATTGGTGGGGGGGTGGGGAGTCAGTCTACCCCACGACAAAAGCGGGAGGAGTTGCACAGTTGGCTAGCCACAGGACAAAAGGAACACTTGTGGCGTTCTGTGCTGCATCTCGGTGGAGCCAGTCTGTTGCTCCTCGGATAATATAGATGAAGAAGAGAATCTGAGCACAAGGACAAGTAAACAAAATTAAAGCAAAGATCTTCAGGGTTGGAAGCGTACTGGTAGTTTGGAACTCCCCTGCATAGAGCTATTAAAGCTGGGGGTAAAGATAACTAGTGTGTAAGAAGGAACTGCAGATGTTGGTTTACACTGAAGATAGACACGACATTCTGGAGTAACTCGGTGGGACAGGCAGCATCTCTGGCGAGAAGGAATGGGTGACGTTTCGGGTCGAGACCCTTCGTCAGACATTCCTGACAGTAGTATTTTGTTTTAAAGAGCGTACATTAAGGGGATGATATAAGGGCTACACACTGAAGGAGAGCATGGCTCGAAGGGCCGAATGGTCTACTCCTGCCCCTGTTGTCAAGTCTATTTGAGTATTGAAGTCTTTCATTCATTGGGGAGGGGACTGGCAGGGAACATAAAAACTGACTGCAAAAGTTTTTATAGATATGTGAAGAGAAAGAGGTTAGTTAAAACAAATGTAGGTCCCTTGCAGTCAGAAACAGGTGAGTTGATCATGGGGAACAAGGATATGGCGGACCAATTGAATAACTACTTTGGTTCCGTCTTCACTAAGGAAGACATAAATAATCTGCCTGAAATAGCAGGGGACTGTGGGTCAAAGGAGGAATTGAGTGAAATCCAGGTCAGTCGGGAAGTGGTGTTGGGTAAATTGAATAGATTAAAGGCCGATAAATCCCCAGGGCCAGATAGGCTGCATCCCAGAGTACTTAAGGAAGTAGCTCAGGAAATAGTGGATGCATTAGTGATAATCTTTCAAAACTCTTTAGATTCTGGAGTAGTTCCTGAGGATTGGCGGGTAGCAAATGTAACCCCTCTTTTTAAGAAGGGAGGGAGAGAGAAAACGGGGAATTACAGACCAGTTAGTCTAACATCGGTAGTGGGGAAACTGCTAGAGTCAGTTATTAAAGATGGGATAGCAGCACATTTGGAAAGTGGTGAAATCATTGGACAAAGTCAGCATGGATTTACAAAAGGTAAATCATGTCTGACGAATCTTGTGGAATTTTTCGAGGATGTAACTAGTAGCGTGGATAAGGGAGAACCAGTGGATGTGGTATATCTGGACTTCCAGAAGGCTTTCGACAAGGTCCCACATAAGAGATTAGTATACAAACTTAAAGCATACGGTATTAGGGCAATATTTCAGTATTGATGTGGATAGAGAACTGGCTGGCAAACAGGAAGCAAAGAGTAGGAGTAAACGGGTCCTTTTCACAATGGCAGGCAGTAACTAGTGGGGTACCGCAGGGCTCAGTGCTGGGACCCCAGCTATTTACAATATATATTAATGATCTGGATGAGGGAATTGAAGGCAATATCTCCAAGTTTGCGGATGACACTAAGCTGGGGGGCAGTGTTCGCTGTGAGGAGGATGCTAGGAGACTGCAAGGTGACTTGGATAGGCTGGGTGAGTGGGCAAATGTTTGGCAGATGCAGTATAATGTGGATAAATGTGAGGTTATCCACTTTGGTGGCAAAAACAGGAAAGCAGAATATTATTTAAATGGTGGCCGATTAGGAAAAGGGGAGATGCAGCGAGACCTGGGTGTCATGGTACACCAGTCATTGAAAGTAGGCATGCAGGTGCAGCAGGCAGTGAAAAAAGCCAATGGTATGTTAGCTTTCATAGCAAAAGGATTTGAGTACAGGAGCAGGGAGGTTCTACTTCAGTTGTACAGGGTCTTGGTGAGACCACACCTGGAGTATTGCGTGCAGTTTTGGTCTCCAAATCTGAGGAAGGACATTATTGCCATAGAGGGAGTGCAGAGAAGGTTCACCAGACTGATTCCTGGGATGTCAGGACTGTCTTATGAAGAAAGACTGGATAGACTTGGTTTATACTCTCTGGAATTTAGGAGATTAAGAGGGGATCTTATAGAAACTTACAAAATTCTTAAGGGGTTGGACAGGCTAGATGCAGGAAGATTGTTCCCGATGTTGGGGAAGTCCAGGACAAGGGGTCACAGCTTAAGGATAAGGGGGAAATCCTTTAAGACCGAGATGAGAAAGACTTTCTTCACACAGAGAGTGGTGAGTCTCTGGAACTCTCTGCCACAGAGGGTAGTTGAGGCCAGTTCATTGGCTATATTTAAGAGTGAGTTGGATGTGGCCCTTGTGGCTAAGGGATCAGAGGGTATGGAGAGAAGGCAGGTACGGGATACTGAGTTGGATGATCAGCCATGATCATATTGAATGGCGGTGCAGGCTCGAAGGGCTGAATGGCCTACTCCTGCACCTAATTTCTATGTTTCTATGTTTCTATATGACTAATTAGCCAACTACCTCTTAGTCTGTGACGCAGCTGGTAGAGCTACTCCTCACGGCACCACAGACCCGGGTTCGATCCTGACCTCAGGTGCTGTCTGCGTGGAGTTTGCACGTTCGGCCTGTGACCTCCTGGGTTCCTACCGGGGGTCCTCTGGTTCCCCCCCCCCCCCTCCCATATCTTAAAGACGTGCTGGTTTGTCGGTTGACACAAAAAGCTGGAGTAAAGCCCCTGTCCCACTTAGGAAAACTGAACGGAAACCTCTGGAGACCTTGTGCCCCACCCAAGGTTCCCGTGAGGTTCCCGGAGGTTCCGGTCACTCTCCCCAATGGTGGAAAGTGGTTTCCGCGTAGTCGAAGCTTCTTCTATATTCCTGCAATTATTTCAAAAAACCCAAAACCGGCCTTGACTAAAAATAGGTTGCCGTTTGGTCGAAGCCAGTGGAGTGGGGTGGCTATTTACGTACAGCCAGTCGAAGGCCATCTCCTTCGCTGACCGGCCATTTTGATTGGCTCATTGGAGTTTTCAGCAAAGATCCTGTCGGATCTTTGGTTTTCAGGACCTAGAAGATCCGCCGGAAGGTAAAATGCCCGCTAGCTTTATTAAACTTCTTAAAACTGTCTCCACTCCTGCTCCCCCCCCCCTTCTCTCTCCCCTTCTCTCTCCCCTTCTCTCTCCTTCTCTCTCCTTCTCTCCCTCCCTCCTGCGCTCTCCAAAGGACTTACCGTGCTCTGTGGCAGCCGTTTACCTTCCTCTTCATCGCGCAGACAGCGCTCCTCTGCTGTCCCTGGCCCCCACCTTCACGGTGTGTGTGTGTGTGTGTGTGTGTGTGTGTCTGTGTCTGTGTGTGTGTGTGTGTGTGTGTGTGTGTGTGTGTGTGTGTGGTGTGTGTGTGTGTGTGTGTGTGTGTGTGTGTGTGTGTGTGTGTGCGGTTGGTAGCAAAGATCCTATAGGATCATTGATCGGTAGATGCAGCTCACACTTCGGTTGAGGCTTTCCTGGCAAGTGACCAAAACCTCTGGTGACTCATGGAGAGTGGCGGGAACCTCCGGGAACCTCACGGAAACCTTGGGTGGGGCGCAAGGCCTCCAGAGGTTTCCGTCCAGGTTTCCGTCCAGGTTTCCGTCCAGGTTTCCTAGGTGGGACAGGGGCATAACTCAGCAGGACAGGCAGCATCTCTGGAGAGAGGGAACGGGTGGCGTCTCTTGACTCCTGACAATTGCCTTGGAAATAATTCTGGGGGCAAACACAGACTAAAGCACCAAAGCAGGGTTCCAGCACCAGCTTCTGCAAGATGACAGGGGTACAATGTGTTAACACAGACACACAATGAATGATAAGGGTGAATCCTGCACCTACTGTAGTTTATGGGATCAAAATCAATCTGAAGAAGGGTCTCGACCCGAAATATCACCCATTTATTGCTACAGGGGGGTTTTAGTAGATTAATTGGCCTCTGTAACCTGTCTCTAATGTTCAGGGAGTGGACGAGAAGGCGGGATAACATAGAACTAGTGTGAAAGAGAGCGTGGCCAGGGTGGTGTGGGTCACTGATGACGCTGGCTGCATTTTTGAGGCAGTGACTCCTGTAGATCCCTTCGATGGTGGGGAGGTCCGTACCCGTGATGTGTCGGAAGGTCGTACAGCCGGCTGGGCTCCGACCGACGGGGCCACGGGCGAGGCGCTGCTGCTGCACTCCATGGGCTGCACTACGCCGGGACGGGTGAGGCGGGACCGGATGCGGCGCTCCGACCCGACAGTCCACTCGACCCGAGGGCAGTCCCATCTGGGACAAACCAATTTAGCCCAATATACGGGATGTCCCGGCTAATACGGGACAGTTGGCAACCCCGAGTGTAGTCTAGTATAGTTTAATTTAGTGTAGTGTAGTGTAGTTTAGTATAGTGTGTAGTGTAGTCTAGTGTAATGTAGCATCATTTAGCTTAGCTCAGCACAGTTTAGTTTAGTTTAGAGATATAGCACGGAAACAGGCCCTTCAGCCCACCCAGTCCGTGCCGGCCAGCGATCCCCCCCCGTACACTAGCACGATCCTACACACCAGGGACAATTTACAATTTTTATCGAAGATAAATTAACCTATAACCTTGTACGCCTTTGGAGTGCGGGAGGAAACCGGAGGACCCGGAAAAAACACAGGTAGGTCACGGGGAGAAGGTAGTCTGCCTGACCTGGATCAAAGCCGGGTCTCTGCGGCTGCGAGGCAGCAAATCCACCACTGTGCCACCGTCCTCAATTGCCCACAAGATGTCAGTGATAGCAAAGCTGGAGCTGCTGCTGCGTGCGTGGGTGCATGTGTGCGTGTGTGTGTGCATGTGTGTGTCAATATGATTGCAAGGGGATGCATCACTAGATGGAGCCACAAAGCCACATTGTGGCACCAAGTACAGCACTCAACCATCAGCAGGATCAATGTGCATCTTATTGCTTTATAACAATAATTATGTGGCAGCTGAGTTGCGCTGCCTTACAGCTGCCAGAGACCCGGGTTCAATCCTGAACCCTGTACCTTCTCCCCGTGACCTGGCATAGGTTCTCTCCGCGCGCTCCGGTTCCCTCCCCCACTCCAAGGATGTACAGGTTTGTGGCTTAATTAGTTTTGGCTAAAAATGTGACTTGTCCCCAGTGTGTGTAGGATAGTGCTCGTGTGCGGGGGTGGCTGGTCGGCACGGACCCGGTGGGGCTGAAGCGCCTGTTTCCATGCTGTGTCTCTAAACCAAACTAAACTAAAGTAAGAAACAAGACCGCATCTGCTCCCAGGATGAGGTGTTCCACACCAGGTCATCACAAATGGCCTCATTCTTCAGAGAACGGGGATTCCCCTCCCCCACTATTGATGAGGCTCGCACCAGGGTCTCCTCCATACCCCGCAACACTGCCCTCGCTCCCCATTCTCCCACTCGCAAACAGGGCAGAGTCCCCCTGGTCCTCACCTTTCACCCCACCAGCCGACAAATACAACACATAGTCCTCCGCCAGTTTCGCCACCTCCAACGTGACCCCTCCACCCGCCACATCTTCCCATCTCCCCCCCGTCTGCCTTCCGCAAAGACCGCTCCCTCCGCAACTCCCTTGTCAATTCTTCCCTCCCCTCCCACTCTACCCCTTCCCCGGGCACTTTCCCTTGCAACCGCAAGAAATGCAACACTTGTCCCTTCACCTCCCCCCTCCACTCCTTTCAGGGACCCAAGCAGTCCTTCCAGGTCCGACAGAGGTTCACCTGCACCTCCTCCAACCTCATCTACTGCATCCGCTGCTCCAGATGCCAGATGATCTATATCGGTGAGACCAAGCGGAGGCTTGGGGGTCGCTTTGCCGAACACCTCCGCTCGGTCCGCAATAACCAACCCGACCTCCCTTCAGCACTTCAACTCCCCCTCCCATTCCACATCCGACCTCTCGGTCCTGGGCCTCCTCCACGGCCAGAGTGAGCAACACCGCAAGCTGGAGGAAAAGCACCTCATATTCCGCTTGGGGAGTCTGCATCCTTTGGGCTTGAATATTGAATTTTCTCAATTCTGTTAACCCTTGCTGTCTCCTCCCCTTCTCACCTCTCCCTCAGCCCTCGGGCCCTGGCATTCCCTCTATCTCTATCTCCCTCCCCCACCCCAGTCGCACCAGCTTCTCATTTTCACACCACAAACAGCTTACAATGGCTTGTTCCCTTTATCATCGATACTTTTTTGCATATCTTTCATTCATTGTTCCTTATCTCTCCAAATCACCGTCTATATCTCTCGTTTCCCTCATCCCTGACCAGTCTGAAGAAGGGTCTCGACCCGAAACGTCGCCTACCTCCTTCGCTCCTTAGATGCTGCTGCACCCGCTGAGTTTCTCCAGCTGTTTGTGTACCCTAAGAAACAAGATCTTCGTGTATCTCAAAGCTCCTGGGTTTTATACTGAGAATCTCAATGGCTGAATGTGAGACAAATCGCTATCACATTAGTTCACCAACAAGGAATACATACATGCATTTGGACAGATAGAAACATAGAAACATAGAAATTAGCTGCAGGAGCAGGCCATTCGGCCCTTCGAGCCTGCACCGCCATTCAATATGGTCATGGCTGATCATCCAACTCAGTATCCCGTACCTGCCTTCTCTCCATACCCCCTGATCCCTTCAGCCACAAGGGCCACATCCAACTCCCTCTTAAATATGGCCAATGAACCAGAGACTCCAACCCCAAGCACCTTCTGATCTGGAGATTCTCCCGCCTGGATCCCCTAGGAAACTGGAGACTCCAAACTCACGTGCGCGAAGCGGCCGGGGTCCGGGGGGGGGGGGGGGGGGGGGGGGGGGTAGAGCGCCTAGCATGCACATTATACATGTATACATGTATGCACTATATGCATTAAAACGTATGTAGTATCGCGTGTGCGCATTTGGTGATTTATACACCGTGGAAATGCATGAAAATTAAATTCCACTTTTCAAAAAGGTGATTGGGCGGGAGAAAGAACATTTCAAGCGGGAGAAAATACATCTTAAGTGGGAGACACAAAGCCAGGGCGGGAGAAATTAAATCTCAAGCGGGAGATCGGGAGATTTTGCGAAAATGGGAGTTCGGAGGGAGATCGGGCGCTTTTGCGAAAATGGGAGAGTTGGAGTCACTGATGAACTGGCCTCAACTACCTTCTGTGGCAGAGAATTCCACAGACTCACCACTCTCTGTGTGAAAAACGATTTTCTCATCTCGGTCCTAAAAGACTTCCCCCTTATCCTTAAACTGTGACCCCTAATTCGTGATAAGTAATATATAAATTTGGACAGGTAAGGGATAAGATAGGCATGCATTTGGATAGATGACTGATTAGGGACAAGATTTATATGCATTTGGATAGACTGGGATGATTAGGGATAGTCAGCATGGTTTGGTAGCTTTGCGAGAATTTCCCTTTTCTACCATCCCCTACTTATAAAAGATTTTCCTCATGTCAATCTTGACAGAGCTAATTCCAAATTATAGACACGTCCTCATCCTGAGTTTCCAAAAACTGTAGGAATAGCCTCTTGATATCTCAATAGGTTAAAGTGCACCTTAGCCTTCTAAACTCTAGTGTGTAAGAAGGAACTGCAGGCGCTGGTTTAAACCGAAGATAGACACAAAAAGCTGGAGTAACTCAGCGGGACAGCCAGCACCTCTGGAGAGAAGGAATGGGTGATGTTTCGGGTCGAGACCCTTGTTCAGAAGAAGGGTCTCGACCCAAAACGTCACCCATTCCTTCTCTCCGGAGATGCTGGCTGTTCCACTCGGTTACTCCAGCACTTTGTGGCTATCTCCTAAACTCTAGGCTGTTTCACTCAGAGATATTTATTCCTTGCAATTTAAACATTGTTCCTTTCATTTTATCATAGAAACATAGAAACATAGAAAATAGGTGCAGGAGGAGGCCATTCGGCCCTTCGAGCCTGCACCGCCATTCATTGTGATCATGGCTGATCGTCCCATATCAATATGTTTCTATGTTTCTATGAGACCCATCTTCAGATATTTGGCATGCAGTATTATTGGCTTTGGTTATTTCTTCTCTGGAGAGAAGAAATGGGTGGCCGTAAAATTGTAAATTGGCTCTAGTGTGTAGGATAGTGCTAGTGTACAGGGTGGTCGCAGGTCGGCACGGACTCAGTGGGCCGAAGGGCCGGTTTCCGTGCTCTACCTCTAAACTAAACTGGACTAAAAATCAAAATGGCAGTGCACAATGGTTAAAAGCTATGCATAAGGATTATACGTGGAGAGGCCTGCTGTGTGAAATCCCACCAGGGAACCCTCCTGGTACCAAGTGCACTTTATAGAATGATAATGGGAATGGAGGGAAATGGTCAGGAGTAATTGATTTATCCTGAGGTTTATTGCATTAGTGATATAGACAGGAGGTGAATCCATAATGACTTTTAAAAGGGGTCTGAAAAGTTAAAACACAGAGAGTTCAGGGGGTTTCGGTAAGGGGGGCGTTGGGGAAAGGCACAAGCGAACGGGGTTAAGTGGAAAGATAGTCCTTCAGAAGTGATGGCACGTGTCCAACGGGCTCTGACGGGCCAGTAGTACTCTCTGATTCTATTAAGCAGGAGTCTTCGCAAGCGGATGTTTTTAAGCTTATTTGGAAAGACACAATGATGATCGCGTCCTTGGCTTTGCAGGCACTTGATTGGGATCAGAGGGGGTGAGGATGTGAGTGTTTGGTGTTAATGTATTATTCATTAATGAACGATGAGGTATGCAGCAGGTTCCGCCACGAGGAATCGCACTGAATCTCTTTCCCGTCAAGAACAGCTTGATTATTGATAACTGGCGCCTACTGGATATTCCCCCCGCACAGCCGGTGATTTGGGTTTGAGCCCAGACGCCAGACGTTACGGGTACAGCACAGAAACAGGCGCTTCAGCCCACCGGGTCCGTGCCGACCAGCATCCCCCCCCCATTCCCGTAAACACTAGCTCTATCCTACACAAACTGGGAGCAATTTCCAATTTTACAGAAGCCAATTAGCCGACAAGCCTGCACGTCTGTGGCGTGCGGGAGGAAACCGAAGCACCCGGAGAAATCCCACGCGGGTCGTGGGGTGAACGTGCAAACTCCGCACAGATAGTGCCCGTGGTCAGAATCTATGAACCCGGCTCTCTGGCGCTGTAAGGCAGCAACTCTACCACTGCGCCACCGTGCCACGCTCTTTTTTTCTGAAAAAAAGTAATAGGTTGCTGTGTACGATAGGACTTCATTTATCCCAGGAGGGAAATGGATCAGCCAACAGTCATAAAACACAAGATACATGAAACGTGAAATTAAAGTGAGGAGTGGAAAGGATTGGGGATGTGCAAAAATTTGGGGGGGGGGGGGGGGTGGAAGGGGGAGTAGAACTATGACAGAAGGGGGAGGAGTTGTCCAGTTTGAGAGCCACAGGGGGAAGAAGGATCTCCTGTGGCGTTCTGTGCTGCATCTTGTTGGGACCAGTCTGTTGCTGAAGGTGCTCCTCAGGTTGACCAGTGTGTCATGGAGGGGGCGAGCTGTATTGTCCAGGATGCTCCACAGTTTGAGGTGCATCCTCCCCTCCAAGACCAACCTCCCATGAATCCAACTCCGCCCCCAGGAGGAAGCCAGTCTTCCTGATGAGTTTGTTGATCCTGTTGTCCTGCCCCGGCACGCGGCAGCGAAGAAGATGGCGCTGGCCACCACCGACCAATTGGTAGTACATCCGCAGCATCGTACTGCAGGCGTTGAAGGAGCGGAGCCTTCTCAGAAAGTACAGCCGGCTCCGTCCCTTCTTGTACGGGGCCTCGGCGTTCCTGGAGCTGCGATCACGCGTTACAATCACTCTACTCTTTTCCATCTCTGCACACTGAGGGTGGCTCAGTTGTAATCATGTATTGTCTTCCCACTGACTGGTCAGCACGCAACAAAAGCTTTTCAATCTACCTCAGCACACGTGACAATAAACTAAGCTGAAACCAGTGTGACAATAGACAATAGACAAGAGGTGCAGGAGGAGGCCATTCGGCCCTTCGAGCCAGCACCGCCATTCAATGTGATCATGG
>CM069154.1:8621035-8641035 GCA_035221665.1 Okamejei kenojei
ACAAACTCCGCACAGGCAGCACCCGTAGTCGGGGTCGAACCCGCGTCTCTGGCGCTGCATTAGCCGTGAGGCAGCAACTCTACCGCCGCCCCATGCTTGAGTCCGTGTTGTGCGTCTGAGTTTGCAGAGAGGCTGGTGTGTCCTGTGGAGGTTTCGCACTGCGTGCAGCCGCTTGCCATCGCTCGGGCAATGCGCTGTGCCAGTGGGACCGGCGCTGCATTGTCTTTGGGAAGCAAATCGATGGACAGCAACATAACCCAGGAGCTCAAGCAAAGACTTTAAACTCAACAGTACACATCCGTCATTAAACGGCGGAGATCTTAGTCGTAGTTCCGTGGAACAGTGGCGCAGCGGTAGAGTTGCTGCCTTACAGCGCCCGGGCTCGATCCTGACCTAGGGTGTTCTCTATACAGAGTTTGTACACACCCCCCCCCGCGTGACGTAGAAACATAGAAAATAGCTGCAGGAGTAGGTCATTAGGCCCTTCGAGCCTGCACCGCCATTCAATATGATCATGGCTGATCATCCAACTCAGTATCCCGTACCTGCCTTCTCTCCATACCCCCTGATCGCTTTAGCCACAAGGGCCACATCTAACTCCCTCTTAAATATAGCCAATGAACTGGCCTCAACTACCTTCTGTGGCAGAGAATTCCACAGATTCACCACTCTCTGTGTGAAAAATGATTTTCTCATCTCGGTCCTAAAAGACTTCCCCCTTATCCTTAAACTGTGACCCTTTGTTCTGGACTTCCCCAACACCGGGAACAATCTTCCTGCATCTAGCCTGTCCAACCCCTTAAGAATTTTGTAAGCCTCTATAAGATCCCCCCTCAATCTTCTAAATTCCAGCGAGTACAAGCCGAGTCTATCCAGTCTTTCTTCATATAGAAGAAGTCCTGCCATCCCAGGAATCAGTCTGGTTCATGCGCGACCGGTGTGGGTTTCCTCCGGGATCTTCCGTTTCCTCCCGCACCCCAAACACAATGCAATGCAGGTTTGTAGGTTAACTGGCTTCGGTAACAATTGTCGATTGTCCCTAGTGCTCAGTTCAGTTTAGTTTATTGTCACGTGCACAGCGAAAGGCGTTTGCCGCGTGCTATCCAGTCAGCGGAAAGACAATACATGATTACAATCGAGCCGTCCACAGTGTGCGGATACAAGAAAAGGGAATAGCGTTTAGTGCAAGTCCGATCAAGGATAGTCCGAGGGTGACGGATAGTGCTAGTGTGCGAGGATCGCTGGTCGGCGCGGACTTGGTGGGCCGAAGGGCCTGTTTCCGCGCTGTATCTCTGAACTATAAACAGAAGATGTTGCTCAAATAAAGACGTTAAACTCAAAGACGTACAGGTTTGTAGGTTGATTAGCTTGTTATAAGTGTAAATTGTCCCTAGTGTGTGTGGGAGAGTGTTGGTGTGCGGGGATCGCTGGTCGGCGCGGACTCGATGGGCCGAAGGGCCTGTTTCCGCGCTGTATCTCTAAACTAAACTAAAATCTCTAAACTAAGTGCTCATCCGTGGTTGCATAGTGGGAGATCTCAGTCATAGCTCTGTGGAAACTCATCGCTAACCTGCTTAGAGTCTCCGCATGAACTGCACTTTCCCTGATGGCGTTTTGTAAGCATGTTATTTTGGGCTTGCTGCCCTGACTTGTTTGCAGCCGGTTCGTATTGATCATAATTGACCTTTTGTGCCTAAGTGAGTTTTTCCATAATCGGGGTCAGCGATGAATTCACGGAAGAAATAGAAGCAGTATTATGGACTCCTGTGTAGGCTCCACCACTCAATAAGATAATGACTAACACTACATCAGTTGCACTTCCCAGCCTGTTCTACAATCCCTGCAGGCCCACAACTCGATTGATCTGTGATTTGAATTGGCTCCATGTAAAAACACCAACTAGAGGGCATTCCCGAGCTTCCATCTTCCTGATTGGAGACCCTCGGACTACCTTGAATCAGAGTACGGGATTTATTTTTAAGGCAGTGTTGATTAGTACGGGTGTCAGGGGTTACGGGGAGAAGGCAGGAGAATGGGGCTGAGAGGGAAAGGTAGATCAGACACGATTGAATGGCGGAGTAGACTTGATGGGCTGAATGGCCTGATTCTGTTCCTATCACTTCAGAATCAGAATCAGAATCAGAATAGTACTTTATTAGCCAAGTATGTTTTGCAACTTACGAGGAATTTCATTTTCCAAGCCAGTCATACAAATAAAAAGCAACAGAACACCCAAAACACATTCTAACATTAACATCCACCACAGTGACTCCTCCAAATTCTTCGCTGTGATGGAAGGCGAAATATAGTTCAAGTCTCTTCCCTTTGTTCTTCCGCGGGCGGGGTCCTCGAGCCTTCCGTTGACGGGACGATCTTGTCTCCCGTAGCCGATGGCGTTCGGGCCCTCCGCGTCGAGGCGATCCGCTCCCGCATCGGGGGGATGTCCCGCGTCGGGAGGGTCTGTTTCTGCGCTGAATCTCAAACCTAAACTAAACTCAATTGAAATGAATCTTAATGCATCTTCTGAATCTTCTGAGTTTGTAGTCAGCAGGACAGTACTCTGCATATCGCCAACTTGGACATGTTGTGCATACCAGCGTGCTGTTAGTGCCCCTTTAAAACTGTCCAGTGAAGGTGATTTGACCATATTGTTGTCTAGTTTATTCCATTTCCTTAAGGTTCTTACAAGGAATGAGTTCTTGTAAATATCCATCCCGGCGAATGGGGTTTCTATTTGCATATCATTTCTCTTTCTTGTTCTCCTTTCTGTTGAGTACGTCATGTATCTATCTGCAGTTATGCCCACGGTCCCCTTTTGAATCTTGTACAACCTGGCTAGTCTGTTCCTTGCCCTTCTTGTTTCCAGCGTTTCCCACTCCAGGTCGGACAGCGTCTGGGAGACACTGCTACCTCTATTGTAGTTCCCGACGCAAAGGCGCGCTGCTTTCCTCTGTGCCCCTTCTAGTTTCTTGATATGACCAGTTGGGATTTCCCAAGCTCTTTGGCTTGTACTCGCTGGAATTTAGAAGATTGAGGGGGGATCTTATAGAGGCTTACAAAATTCTTAAGGGGTTGGACAGGCTAGATGCAGGAAGATTGTTCCCGATGTTGGGGAAGTCCAGAACAAGGACATTTTAAGGATAAGGGGGAAGTCTTTTAGGACCGAGATGAGAAAATCATTTTTCACACAGAGAGTGGTGAGTCTGTGGAATTCTCTGCCACATGTGACTCTATGACTCCATGACTCTATAAAGTTACACACAAAATGCTGGAGTAACTCAGCGGGACAGGCAGCATCTCTGGAGAGAAGGAATGGGTGACGTTTTAGGTCGGGACCCTTCCTTAGACAGAGTCCGTGTAAACCAGCATCTGCAGTTCCTGCCCAAATAAAAAAGTTATTTGTCACCCTTTCCAATTTTCCCAGAAAGGCTCGGGAACAAATCCACCAGGTCGTCACTCTTTTAACCTGTGCCTTTACTCTGAACTCCATCGTTTTGCACCTTTAACCTTTATGAGCGAAACAAAGATGAACAGCTGGAACTTAGTACACGGTTTCTGCTGTGGCCCTTTGACCTCCGACTCAGAAGGTCAAATGGTTATGTCCGGAATATTGAATCATTCATCAGAACTCCAAATCATAACTTGAGGGCTGGCACGGTGGCGCAGCGGTCGAGTTGCTGCCTCACAGCGCCAGGGACCCAGGTTCGATCCTGACCACGGGTGCTGTCTGCAGGGAGTTTGTACGTTCTCCCTGCGACCATATCGGTTTTCCCCGAGCGCTCCAGTTTCCCTCCCTCATTCCAAAGACGTGCAGGTTAATTGTCTTCGGAAAAACAGCAATGTTAACATTATCCCTAGTGTGTGGGGTCGTGTTAGTAGTGTACGGGGTGATCGCTGGTCGGCACTCACTCGATGGGCCAAAGGGCCTGTTTCCGCGCTGTTTCAGTAAAGTGTCGCTGTATCAGCGGGCGGCCATGGTTGCGCAGCGGTAGAGTTGCAGCGCTTGCAGCGCCGGAGACCCCGGGTTCGATCCCGGCCACGGGCGCTGTCTGTACGGAGTTTGCACGTTCCATCCCACACTCCAAAGGCGTACAGGTTTTCGAGGTTAACTGGCTTGGTAAATGTAAACATTGTCCCTGGTCTGTGCAGGATGGTGTTAGTGTGCGGGGATCGCTGGTCGGCGCGGACCCGGTGGGCCAAAGGGGCCAGTTTCCGCGCTGTGTCTCTAAACGACAGTCAGGACAGGTAACATCCAGAGTCAAAACACCCCGAAAAGGAGCTGAAAAGTTCGCTGAAGAAGCTGGTCTATAATTGTTATAGTTATTACTAAAACATGTTTTTGCTGTTATCACTTTGCTGTTTGACAAGTTTGACACTTTCTGAACACAAGTTGGGCTGCATCTTCTCCTGCAATTATAAGCCTTCACAATACTTCATGGACTATAAACCACTTTGTATCATCCTGAAGGCATAAAGGCACGATATAAATGTAAGCTGTTTTGTTCAATTACTCTTATAATATCGTGGCAAATTATGTCTCAGACATAGAGAGTGGATGCAATGTGGTTCACATTTTCGGAGCAAGCTGTTCCTGACAATTTATTAAAAACGCTCACTTTTGCTTTGGTAAATTTTATGCTTCATTAACTTTTAATATCCTGTACGTTCAATCAATGGGGATAACCATAGAGTGTTTCCTTCCTCACAGATCCGTTCCAATAAATTGCAATGAGACTATCTCCCTATTAATTTTTCATATGCCTTCCCTTCGTTGAGTGCATGTGGATAATTATTGTAAATTTCTTTTCAATTATCAACCAGTTTTCTGGAGGTTCGGGGACGTAGAGTTTAGTTTAGAGATACAGCGCGAAAACAGGCCCCACGGCCCACCGGAGCTGCGCCGATCAGCGATCCCCGCACACTAACTCCACCCTACACACACTTGGGACAATTTGATATGTATACCAAGCCAATTAACCTGCAACCCTGTACTTCTTTGGAGTGTGGGAGGAAACCAAGATCTTGGAGCAAACCCACTAGGGGAGGCACTGTGGCGCAGCGGTAGAGTGGCTGCCTGACGGTGTTGGCAGCACCAGAGACCAGGGTTCGATCCCGACTACAGGTGCTGTCAGTACAGTTGTACGTTCTCCCCGTGACCACGTGGGTTTTCTCCGAGATCTTCGGTTTCCTCCCACACTCCAAAGACGTACAGGTTTGCAGGTTAATTGGCTTGGCGTATGTGGAAAAAAACTGTCCCTAGTGGGTGTAGGATAGTGTTAATGTGCGGAGATCGCTGGTCTGCACGGACCCGGTGGGTCGAAGGGCCTGTTGTCCGCGCTGTGTCTCTAAACTAAAAACTAAACTAAACTAAAAATGAACTATATTGGGGAAGTCCAGAATAAGGGGTCACAGTTTAAGGATAAGGGGGAAATCCTTTAGGACCGAGATGAGAAAAACATTTTTCACACAGAGAGTGGTGAATCTGTGGAATTCTCTGCCACAGAAGGTAGTTGAGGCCAGTTCATTGGCTATATTTAAGAGGGAGTTAGATGTGGCCCTTGTGGCAAAAGGGATCAGGGGGTATGGAGACAAGGCAGGTACAGGATACTGAGTTGGATGATCAGCCATGATCATATTGAATGGCAGTGCAGGCTCGAAGGGCCGAATGGCCTACTCCTGCACCTATTTTCTATGTTTCTATGTTTCTAAACAGTCAAGATTGAATCCAGGTCTCTGGTGCTGTAAGGCAGCAAATCCACAACTACGCCATCGAGCCATGCAGGTGAAGGTTGATTGGAGCAGATCCTACAAAGTTGAGGAAATCTCCATGTAGTGAGGATAAATTGGGGTGATAGAGGTGAGCACCCATCTGTAGGAGGAGGTGTTGGGGGGGGGGGGGACTATTGGGGGCGAGCTTTCAGTGGATGGAAGGGGGAAACTATCAGTGGGGCAACTATAGGGGTGAGCACCCATAATGGCAGCAAGGTACCAATCAGTGAGTGGATTGGGGAAATATTAGGAGTGGAAACATAGAAATATAGAAAATACATGCAGGAGGAGGCCATTCAGCCCTTCAGGAGGAAACTAAAGGGCTGTCCCAATCAGTGGAAGGGGGGAAATAATAGGGGTGAGGGTCCATCAGTGGAGGAGGGGGGAACCAATAGAGGTGAGCTCCCATCTCCCATCTCCCATTAGATGAGAAGGACTTTTTTCACACAGAGAGTGGTGAGTCTCTGGAACCCTCTGCCACAGAGGGTAGTGGAGGCCAGTTCATTGGCTATATTTAAGAGGGAGTTAGATGTGGCCCTCGTGGCTAGGGGGAGCAGAGGGTATGGAGAGAAGGCAGGTACGGGATACTGAGTTGGATGATCAGCCATGATCATATTGAATGGCGGTGCAGGCTCGAAGGGCCGAATGGCCTACTCCTGCACCTAATTTCTATGTTTCTACGTTTCTATCAGGGCAGGAAGGGGCCTAGGTGAAGGGTGGATTGGAGCAGATCCTACAACGTTGAGGTAACCTCCATGTAGTGAAGATAAATTGGTTGAATTTAGTTTATTGTCACGAGTACTGAGGTACAGTGAAAAGCTTTTGTTGCGTGCCAACCAGTCAGCCGAAAGATAATACACATTTGCAATCGAGCCGTCCACAGTGTACATGATAAAGGGAATAATTTTGATAACATTTGGTGCAAGATGAAGTCCAATCGAAGATAGCCCAAGGGTCTCCAATAAGGTAGATAGTAATTCAGGACCGCTATCTAATTGGCGGTAGGATGGTTCTGTTGCCTGATAACAGCTGGGAAGAAACTGTCCCTGAATCTGGAGGTGTGTGCGTTTTCACACTTCTGTGCCTCTTGCCCGATGGGAGAGGGGAGTTGAGGGAGTGGCCGGGGGGTGCGACTCGACTTTGATGCTGCTGCTGGCCTTGCCGTGATGTCTCTCGCTGCCTCGGCAAGGCCAGCAGCGTAATCAAGGACGAGTCGCACCCCGGCCACTGGTTAGAGATGACTTGTCAGGTGTAGGGGAAGAACAACCTGGTCAGTACTTTGTAGGACACTGTGGAGCCTTCTACAGTGACAGGGGCCGGGGAACTCTCAGGGTGAGCTCTCAACGGCGAGAAAGATGGGGGAGCATCAGAGGTGAACACGTTACACGCATGACCTTCTGGCCAGGGGAAGTGGGCGGGGGGGTGGGGAGCACCCATCGATCTAGAGGAAGGGAGGGAAATATTAGGGGCAACCACCCATCAGAGGGAGGCGGGGGAAACAATAATGGTGAGCACCATCAGTGGGAGGAAGGAGGGGAACAATGGGGTGAGCAGCCAGCGTTGAGAGGGGGGGGGGGGGGGACAATAAGGGTGAACAATGGGAAGAAAGGAGCAACTATAGGGGTGAGCACCATCTGTGGGAGGAAGGGAGCAACTGACAATTTTGTCAAAATTGAGTTATTGCTTGTTTTAGGGTTTTGAGAAACTCTCTACACAACGGTGAACAAAGTAAGTCTTCTCTGAGTCCAATTTGAAAATATTTATTCCAGAGAAGTAAGAAATTCCATCACAGAGAGCTGGAAGAAAAACACGGTTTCCTCATTTACAAGAAAACGCCTTTCTGTCAGTTGCTGTCAAAGTAGGGCAGTGTCGAGATGAGCACCCATTATGGCAGCACGGGCGGGGGGGGGGGGGGGGGGTCTATAGGGGTGAGTACCAATCAGTAGAAGGTGAAAACAATAGGGGTGAGCACCAAGAGGGGAACTATCGCGTGAGCACCCATTACCCGTCAGGGGGAAGCTATTGGAGTAAGTCCCAATCAGTGGAAGGGGATAACAATTGGGGTGAGCACCTCTAAGTGGATAGAAAGGAAAACAATAGGGGTGAGCACCTATCAGTGGGAGGAAGGGGGAATAACAATTGGGGTGAGCACCTCTAAGTGGATAGAAAGGGATAACAATAGGGGTGAGCACCTATTAGTGGGAGGAAGGGGGATAACAATTGGGCTGCCCAAAGATCCTACAGCGAGCAAGATGGTCCACTCGATGAAAGAGACATAGTACGGTCATGGGCAGATTCATGGGTCATTTTCGGCCCCATTTCCGTAACCGGCTTCCGTCTCCGCACCAAAGATCCCGTAGCGGAGCAAAGATACCAGCGCGGAGACGGAAGCCGGTTACGGAAACATCCTCGTAAAAGTCAAAGTTATTTGGTAAAAATCCTCCTCCTCATTTTCAGAATTATAATTTATTAACACAAACTGTTCCCCCGCAAACGTTGATTACACTGCGAGTCGGGTCGGGTGGGGTCGGGTGGGGTCGGGTCGGGTCGGGTCGGGGGTCGGGTCGGGTCGGGTCGGATCGGGTCGGGTCGGGTCGGGTCGGGTTACTGAAATGGATGAAAAAAAGGCCCACGTTCCGCTCCGTTGCGTACTACACGTCAGCCCGTTGCATTTAGCAGGAGTGGTCTATCTTGCTCCGCTGTAGGATCCTTGGGGGTGAGAACCTATCAGTGGGTGGAAGGGAATAACAATAAGGGGTGAGCACCCATCAGTGGGGGAACTGTAGGGGTGAGCACCCATAATGGCAGCAAGGTACCAATCAGTGGATTGGGGAAATATTAGGAGCGGAAGGA
The DNA here is from genome assembly GCA_035221665.1 of Okamejei kenojei. Classification (NCBI taxonomy): domain Eukaryota; kingdom Metazoa; phylum Chordata; class Chondrichthyes; order Rajiformes; family Rajidae; genus Okamejei; species Okamejei kenojei. Next base: position 8,629,658 of record CM069154.1, read on the forward strand.
GGAGGGGAACTCTCGGGATGAGCGCCTGTCATGGCAGCAAGCAGGGGGAGGGGGGACTGACTATAGGGGTAGGTACCAATCAGTGGAAGGGGTAAAATATTAGGGTGAGCACCCATCACTGGCTCCAGGTATTGGCTAAAGTGAATTATTTTTAGTTTTAGAGATACTGCATGGAAACGGATTATTCAGCTCACCAATACAGAGGTTGAGGTTTAGTGTTAAAGCAGAGAAGATGTGGGTTTTGTGAGGGCAACGTAACCTGAAGCATAGTCCACATGCAAGCAGTTTGATTTTTATACTGTGGCCATTGACTCTTTATAAAGTTGCGAGACGCTCCACTGGCGCTGGGCCACACGACGTGATGAGCGACCAAACACCTCGGATTCATAGTTCTTCAAAAACAGATCTTTAAGGGAGAAAGAAGAATGAGTTGGGGAGGATTAATGAGAGTTTGGGGAAAAATTAAAGGCAGCGTCACTCGAAAACAGCAAACAACTGAACATAACTGAGCGAATCCGATCCTCGTGTGGTGAGTTTCAAGCACAATTAACTTTTAGTATCCTGCATGTTCAATCAATGGGGATAGCCATAGATTATTTCCTTCCAATAAATTCCATTGAAAGTATCTCCCTATTAATTTTTGATGAGCTTTCTATTCCTTTAATGGATGCGGCTCTTTACTCCAAATTTCTTTTGAGCTGTCAACCAGGTTTCTGTAGGTGTGGGGACAGAGTTTGGCTGCAGACTTGGTTTGTCTGATTTGCAGGCTTGCAGTATTTTGAAAAAGTACACAAAGTGCAGGAGCAGCTCAGCGGGTCAGGCGGCAACTCTGGAGAACGTGGACAGGTGGCGTTTCGGGGTCTGGACCCTTTAGAAACATAGAAAAATATAAATTAGGTGCAGGAGCAGGCCATTCGGCCCTTCGAGCCTGCACCGCCATTCAATATGATCATGGCTGATCATCCAACTCAATATCCTGTACCTGCCTTCTCTCCATACCCTCTGAGCCCTTCAGCCACAAGGGCCACATCCAACTCCCTCTTAAATATGGCCAACGAACTGGCCTCAACTACCTTCTGTGGCAGAGAATTCCACAGATTCACTACTCTCTGTGTGAAAAACGATTTTCTCATCTCGGTCCTAAAAGACTTCCCCCTTATCCTTAAACTGTGACCCCTTGTTCTGGACTTCCCCAACATCGGGAACAATCTTCCTGCATCTAGCCTGTCCAACCCCTTAAGAATTTTATAAGTCTCTATGAGATCACCCCACAATCTTCTAAATTCCAGCGAGTACAAGCCAAGTCTATCCAGTCTTTCTTCATATGGAAGTCCTGCCATCCCAGGAATCAGTCTGGTGAACCTTCTCTGTACTCCCTCTATGGCAAGAATGTCTTTCCTCAGATTAGGAGACCAAAACTGTACGCAATACTCCAGGCCTCACAAGACCCTGTACAACTGCAGTAGAACCTCCCTGCTCTTGTACTCAAATCCTTTTGCTATGATTAATGCCAACATACCATTTGCTTTCTTCACAGCCTGCTGCACCTGCATGCCTACTTTCAATGACTGGTGTACCATGACACCCAGGTCTCGCTGCATCTCCCCTTTTCCTAATCGGTCACCATTCAAATAATAGTCCACCTTCCTGTTTTTGCCACCAAAGTGGATAACCTCACATTTATCCACATTATACTGCATCTGCCATGCATTTGCCCACTCACCCAGCCTATCCAAGTCATCCTGCAGCCTCCTAGCATCCTCCTCACAGCTAACACTGCCCCCCAGCTTCGTGTCATCCGCAAACTTCGAGCATGTTGCATTTAATTCCCTCGTCCAAATCATTAATGTATATTGTAAATGGCTGGGGTCCCAGCACTGAGCCTTGCGGCACCCCACTAGTCACTGCCTGCCGTCCTGAAAAGGACCCGTTCACTCCTACTCTTTAGTTCAGTTTCAGTTGATAGTCACGTGCCCCGAGGTACAGTGGGAAGCTTTTGCCGCGTGCTATCCAGTCTGCGGAAAGACAACACATGATTACAGATGGGCCATTCACGGTGTACAGATACACGATGAAGGAGGTAACTTGAATAGCGTTAGGTGCAAGATGAAGCCAGTGAATTGCAATCATAGATACCTGGGGGTCTCCAAAGAGGTAGATGGTTGTTAGGCGCCGAGTCTGTGCCCACCAGCGGTCACCTGTGCGCCAATGCTACCCTGCTGACCAGGGACAATTTTCTACTGAAGCCAATTGACCTCCACACCTGTAGGCCTTTGGAGTGTGCGAGGAAGTTGGAAAGCAGGCAGAGAAAACCCACGTGGTCACAGGGAGATCGCCGTACAATCCCCGTACAGACAGCGCCCGTAGCCAGGATCGAACCCGGGCCCCTGGCGCTGTAAGGCAGCAACTCTACCGCTGCGCCGCCGTGCGTTGTAACTCTGTCGACTCTCTGTGTGTTATGCGCAGAATAATCCCACCCTCTGCAGTATCCCCAACAAAAGGAAAATAGCAGAATCATCCCATATCTTTAGTTTAGTTTAGTTTAGTTTAGTTTGGAGATATAGCGTGGAAACAAGCCCTTTGGCCCACTGAGTCCGCGCCGACCAGCGATCCCCACACATTAACGCAACCCTACACTAGGGCCAATTTTGACATTTATACCAAGCCAAATAGCCTGAAAACCTGCACGTCTTAGGAGTGTGGAAGGAAAACGGAAGATCTCGTAGAAAATCCACGCAGGTCACGGGGAGAACGTACAAACTCCGTACAGACAGCGCCCGTAGCCAGGATCGAACCCGGCTCCCTGGCGCTGTAAGCCAGTAGCCCGACTGCTGCGCTGCTGTGCACTGTACCTTTATCAAGGTACCCAGTGTGTGAGGTGCAGAATAATCCCAGCCTCTGTTGTCTGCCCAAGGAAAAGCAAATAGCAGATAAGTGATAGAATCAGAATTGGGACATTCGGCCCATCAAGTCTACTCCGCCATTCAATCATGTCAGACCTATCTCTCCCTCCTAACCCCATTCTCCTGCCCTTCTCCCCATAACCCCCGACACCCGTACTAATCAAGAATCTCTCTGTCTCTGCTTTAAAAAATACCCATTGACCGGCTCCACAGCCCTCTGTGGCAATGTCTCCTACAGGGAGTGCAGGTGACATTCCTATCTGCTTCCCGGGATAATTTCGAAGGAAAGCCTGGATTGATTCTGCAATACAGAGTCAAGGCGGTCACGGTGGCGCAGCGGTAGAGTTGCCGCCTTACAGCGAGTGCAGCGCCGGAGACCCGGGTTCGATCCCGACTGCGGGTGCTGTCCGTACGGAGTTTGCACGTTCTCCCCGTGACCTGCGTGGGTTTTCTCCGAGTTCTTCGGTCTCCTCCCACACTGCAAAGACGTACAGGTATGTACGTTAATCGTCTTGATTTAAGTGTAAATTGTAGGATAGTGTTAATGTGCGGGGATCGCCGGTCGGGCCGGACTCGCTGGGCTGAGGGGCCTGTCTCCGCACTGTATTTCTAAACTAAACACAGAACATCCTGGAACACAGTCTTTGAAGTACATCAGCCTTTGATAGATATCCTGGCAGCTTGATGTCTGACCTTAGAGGAGAACATTATCTCTCTCTAATTACGTATTTAAAAATTCATACATGTCAAATCTGCCTTTGTAAGAGAATATTTGTTACGAGAAATATAATGTTCCTGTGTCACAATAAATTCACCATAAAGACCTGGGCTAATGCACAGATGTGCGGGGAAGCTTGTAAACAGGAGAGCAGATGTTTTATTTGAGGGCAGACTGTAGGAAAGACAGTCTGTCTGCGAAATCTCAGACGTAAGAGCATCTTTGGAAATGGTCATTAGGAACGTGAATTCAGATGTTCAATAGGGATCGTAAATCTGGGTTTAACGAGGCGAGCAGGCTGGGATCAAGAGCGCAACTCTCGGCAAATGAGCCAGTCACCGTGTTTTTTCTTTGGAAGCATTCGGAAGTTCTCTTCTGCAAATCGGTGCGACGCAGAACGGCAAAGCCCACGGTAACAGGTTCCTTCGGCCCGACGGTCCGCGCCGAACAGCGTTGGCCCCGTACACCAATCCTATCCCACACACACACACACACACACACTAGGGACGATTTACCATTTTTACCGAAGCCAATTAGACCTGCAAACCCGCAAGTCTTTAGGAGTGCGGGAGAAAACCAGAGCGCCCGGAGCGAACCCACGCGGTCACAGGGCAACCGTACAAACTCCGTACAGACAGCACCCCACAGTCAGGATTAAACCCGGGTCTCTGGCGCTGTGAGGCAGCAACTCTACCGCTGCGCCATCGTACCGCCCATTATTGGAAGCAGTTATTAGGAACGTGAATTCAGATGTTCAATGTGGATCATAAATCTTGGTTTAATGAGGCTAAAACTCTGGGATCAAGAGCACAATTCTCGCCAAAGGAGCAGGTCCCCGTCTTCTTTGAAGCATTCGAAGTTCTCAATGGTTGAATGGTGCTTTAATAGTCACATTCGCCAACACAGAGTGAAATTCTTTGCTTACAGTACAGTCCAGTACAGTACTGCCCCACCTAAGCTCATCCCCGATTAGCAAGTGTACAGCAATAAGACCGACCATTTTCCGGCGACAGCTGTAAAGTGGTGACACAACGCAAAGGTCTCCCCGCTGGCATTTTGTGTTCAAAATCTTCAGGCCCACCATCATGTTGCGCCCTGTCACACGCGACATTTTCGGGTATATAAAGCGCTGACTTATCCATTAGAAAGCTATCGGTCCTATAGATTTATTGTAGATAAGTTCATTTCCAATGCGATTATTAAACTTCGGTGTAACCCTCTTGCGTTGTGGAGGCGGGTGATGCGGAGTGTCGTGGCTGGACGTGGCGGTGGCGCGCTGTGCCGTAAACGTGACGGTTTTTAGGGCGTCAGTCACTGACGTTCGCAGTCGCTGAAGAAAATCACCAAGTGGGACAGGCCCTATAGTCCTCCGAACCCGCATGAACGTGGCGCCATGTTTTGCCGCATTTTCAAGGTCCAGCCCGCGCTGAAGTCCTCATCTGCAAGTTTGAAGTTCTCATCTATGAATAGGTGCTGCACAGAACAGTACATCACAGGAACAGTGGGAAGGCGAGGAAGGAGGTGAGGGGGAGGAATTTCCTTAGTCAGGTGGCTGGTGAATCTGTGGAATTCTTTACCACAGAAGGCTGGGGAGGCCAAGTCCGTAGACATCTTTAAGCCAGAGATAGATCGATTCTTGATTAGTATGGGTGTCAGGGGTTATGTGGAGAAAGCAGGAGAATGTGGTTAGGAGGGAGAGATGGATCAGCCACGATTGAATGGCGGAGTAGACCTGATGGGCCGAATGGCCTAATTCTGCTCCTATCACGTATGATCTTATGATCTTATAAACAGGTACTTCGGCTGACAATGTCAGCGTTGACCGTGACGTCACGACTTCAGGCTTTAGAGAAACAGCACAGAAACTGGCCCTTCAGCCCATCGTGTCCGCGCCAACCAGCGATCACCCCGTACATTAGCACTATCCCACACACTACACAAGAGGAAACCAGAGCACCCGGAGAAAGCCCACGTGGTCGCAGGGAGAGCGTACAAACACCGCACAGGCAGCACCCGCGGTCATTGCCATAGAGGGAGTACAGAGAAGGTTCACCAGACTGATTCCTGGGAAGGCACGACTTCCATATGAAGAAAGACTGGATAGACTCGGATTGTACTCGCTGGAATTTAGAAGATTGAGGCATTCGACTTCCTTTATTGTCATTCAGACCTTTTCGTCTGAAGAAACCGTGCAGACATGTAATAAATTAAAACCAAAACACACAATAAACACATTATTTAACATCCACCACAGTGAGTCACCAGGCACTCACTGTGGTGGAAGGGTCTTAAAGTCATCTTATGTCGTCATCGATCCACTCGCCTCCTGCCATCACGCCGCCATGCCGGAATCCCAATTAGAAGATTGAAGCCGGGCCGCCGCTGGAGGGCTGGAGAGCCGATCTCATAGAGACTTACAAAATTCTTAAGGGGTTGGACAGGCTAGATGCAGGAAGATTGTTCCCGATGTTGGGGAAGTCCAGGACAAGGGGTCACAGTTTAAGGATAAGGGGGAAGTCTTTTAGGACTGAGATGAGAAAGTCGTTTTTCACACAGAGAGTGGTGAATCTATGGAATTCTCTGCCACAGAAGATAGTTGAGGCCAGTTCGTTGGCCATATTTAAGAGGGAGTTGGATGTGGCCCTTGTGGCTGAAGGGATCAGGGGGTATGGAGAGAAGGCAGGTACAGGATACTGAGTTGGATGATCAACCATGATCATATTGAATGGCGGTGCAGGCTCGAAGGGCCGAATGGCCTGCTCCTGCACCTAATTTCTATGTTTCTATGTTTCTATGTCAGGATCGAACCCGGGTCTCTGGTGCCACGAGGCAGCAAGTCTTCCGCTGCGTCACCGTGTACCGTACCTCTCTCCATGATCCCGACCTCCGCAGTCATATTCCGTTGCGCTGCAGAGAGTAAGAACTTCATTGTTCTATCTGGGACACAAGACAATAAAACACTCTTGACTCTTGACTCCCCAATGAAAAGAAAAAAAGCAGATCCTTAGAACCATCCCATAGCTTTAGTTTAGTTTTGTTCAGTTTGGAGATACAGCGCGGAAACAGGCCCTTAGGTCAGGATCAAATCGGAGGTTTCCAACGCTGTGAGGCAGAAACTCTACACCGCTGGCCGCCCCCCCAGGACAGCACGGATATAACGGAGATGATTCCAGTGGGTGGTGCCCAGTGCTGACCATCTTTGAAAGTGATCAACATTTCGAGATGACGATCCATTCTCCATCTCTGCGCACACGTTGACAAGCTCAGAGCGGTACCCCATCAAAGCATAGGCAGACAGAAATGCTGGAGAAACTCAGCGGGTGAGGCAGCATCCATGGAGCGAAGGAAATAGGCGACGTTTCGTGTCAGACTGAGGGTTTCGACCAGAAACGTTGCCTATTTCCTTCGTTCCATAGATGCCGCCTCACCCGCTGAGTTTCTCCAGCATTTCTGTCTACCTTCGATTTTCCAGCATCTGCAGTTCCTTCTTCAACACCCCATCAAAGCATGTCTGGTGTATTATACGTGAATATCAAATGTTTCGATATCAAACAGTTTGTTGCCTTGCAGAAGGCAGACAGGGTGGAGCTGGTAATATCAAAGGGGAGGTTTCATCAATGATATTTTAACAGAGGCATTTTTTTTTTTTTGTCTTTTTGAAGTAAAATGAGTTCAGAGAAACTCCCAGACGTGGCCGTACACATGAGTACACATTCCTCTGGAGTGCGATTAGGTTAGTTTAGTTCAGTTTAGTTTAGAGATACAGCACGGAAACAGGCCCTTCGGCCCACCGAGTCTGCGCCAACCAGCGATGCCCGCACACTAACGCTATCCAGTACACACACACACTCGGGGCAATTTACAATTTTGCCAAACCAATCAGCCTACACACCTGTTTAAGAAATGATGCTGGAAAAATCAAAGGTAGACAAAAATGCTGGAGAAACTCAACGTGTGAGGCAGCATCTATAGAGTGAAGGAATATTTCTTCGCTCCACAGATGCTGCCTCACCCGCTGAGTTTCTCCAGCATTTTTGTCAGCCTCCAAACCTGTGCGTCTTTGGAGTGTGGGAGGAAACCGGAGCACCCGGAGAAAACCCACGCAGGTCACAGGGACAATAGATAATAGATAATAGACAATAGGTGCAGGGGTAGGCCATTCGGCCTTTCAAGCCTATTCAATGTGATCATGGCTGATCATCCACAATCAGTACCCCGTTCCTGCCTTCTCCCCATATCCCCTGACTCCGCTATCTTTAAGAGCCCTATCCAGCTCTCTCTTGAAAGTATCCAGAGAACCGGCCTCCACCGCCATCTGAGGCAGAGAATTCCACAGACTCACAACTCTCTGTGTGAAAAAGTGTTTCCTGATCTCTAATCTAAGTTCTGTTCTAAAAGGCTTAAACTGTGGTCCCTGGTTCTGGACTCCCCCAACATCGGGAACATGTTTCCTGCCTCTAGCGTGTCCAAACCCTTAATAATCTTATATGTTTCAATAAGATCCCCTCTCTTCATATCAAGATATCCCCTGACTCCACTATCTTCAAGTGCGCAATCTAGCTCTCTCTTGAAAGTATCCAGAGAACAGGCCTCCACCACCCTCTGAGGCAGAGAATTCCACAGACTCACAAGAACGTACAAACTCCATACAGACAGCACACACGGCTAGGATCAAACCCAGGTCTCTGGATCTGTAAACGTTATATATTTTATCCTGCATCTGTACACTGCAGACAGCTTAATTGTACTCATGTATAATCTTTGGTCTGACTAGATAGCACACGACAAAAAAGCTTTTTAGTTTCAGAAGGGTCTCGACCCGAAACGTCACCTATTCCTTCGCTCCATAGATGCTGCCTCACCCGCTGAGTTTCTCCAGCATTTTTGTCTACCTTCGATTTTTCCAGCATCTGCAGTTCCTTCTTAAACGTCTCCATAGGGGTAGATGGGAGCTTTGGACCGCTCTCTAGTTGTTGATAGAATGATTCAGGAACCTTGAGACTAAAGACGGTTCAGTTTGAGACCCTTCTTCAGACTCTGAATTCCCACTGACGCCCTCCACAGCCCTCTGTGGCAATGAGTTCCACAGATTAAGTACCTCTGACTAAAGGAGTTCCTCCTCACCCACTTCTTAAAGGAACACCCTTTAATTTGGAGGCTGTGACCTCTAGTCCTAGACTCTCCCAGTATTGGAAACATCCTCTCCACATCCACCCTATCCAGGCCTTTCACTATTCGGTAAGTTTCAATAAGGATCCCCCCTCTCTTCCTTTAAAACTCCAGCGAGTACAGGCCCAGCGCCGTTCCTTGTGTCTAGCTCCAACACTTCTCCAAATCAGTGGAGGAGCAAACCACTTCAACGGACACCGAAGAGTTAATAATATTACTTGGGATCCCGAGTCACTTTGAGGTCAAACTAATTAGGAATGGCCAATTTCCTTCCCCGAAGGGCATCAGTGAACCAGCTGGACGCGGACAACAATTGGGTAATTATTGGGTAGACATTAATTATATAACTGTGTTATTAATTTGATGGGCTGAATATAAATTCCTCCTTTGCCAAGGGATGTGGAAGTCATGTCTCTGGACCACTAGCCCAGTCCTCTGGTTTAGTAGTCCAATAAAGTTGGCCAGCAAGTGCTCCTCTTCTCCGATGCCCACTCAGCGACCTCTGGGAAATTGACTCCATCATTTTAGCTAACAGTGGGGTCTACTGTTGCGAGTTCAGATAATTATTCCTTTGAGGCTCCTGGCTTTTCCCGAAGGGCGGGGAGAAAGATGAGAGGGCTTTTGACACCGACGGACGTTTTCGGCAGCAAATCACCCCCCACACTCCCACCTCAGGAAGCCGGCTCCGTGGACCAGGCTGGACAACGCGGCTCTGTCCATGCTCACGAACAGATGGCGAAAGGCCGGAGAACAACAAGGGACTAAATGATCCTGTCGCTTGCAACTTTGAAATGGCTTCAGGCATCGAGTGAGGTCATGTATGGCAGGGTTGTTCACAGTGTTACGACTATTGTAAGGATCCACTATTCCTCTCAAGCGAGCTGGAGGCCTTGAGGCATCTCCATCATGATTCCATTGATGTGTTTTGCAAAGATAATGCACCTCATTTAAAAGATCCTGCCCACTTAATTTGTTCCCCTTTCAATCGGCTTTCCAGAAATTATTGGTCATTTCTGCCGCGCAAATAATCGGCAGCTGGATATGGTGAAGATGTTGGGTAAAATTTCCCAGCAGGGATTGAACCTCTAATTTTTCTAAAGATCCCCCTGTGTCATCTTCTTAAAGGAGGCTGCCTTTCAAGATGGTTGAGGGGGCAAAGGGCAGAGGTCAGGCAGCAGTGACCCCATGTTAGAGATTTCATTGTTTTATCTCCAGAACTTTTATTTCAGTTTCGTTTAGAGATACAGCACAGAAACAGGCCCTTCGGCCCACCGTGTCTGTACCGACCAGTAATCCCCACACGCCATCACTATCCTACACACACTAGGGACAATTGACATTTATACCAAGCCAATTAACCTAAAAACTCACTTGAGAACCATGGGCTATTTAAAAATTTTACAGCCAGATTTATCACATCTGAAACTTTTTAGATACCAAAGGAATCAAGAAAAAACACAAATAATGCCTTGCTGTTGATGAAATACAGTGATCAATCGCGATAATTCCCAATATTTCCAATCTCGATATCTGCACGGCCAATGTTCGTCAAGCAGTTTAGCTGTTGTTGTCCCTTCAGCTGCCGCTTCTCTCTACCGTCATTTCTCCTCACTTTTGGAATTCTGAAGTAGGATAAATGTCTCTCCCGCTTACCCCGATTTCCATAGTTATTTACAGCGCATAGATTGACCATCTCGGCAGTTTTTAACGGGCCCACTAAGCTGGAAACAATGGTCAGTGCTTACCTGCAGTTCATCGCGTGTACTCCAGTGGGCGTAGCGTGGCAACAGTACGGGTCATGGGTCGTGACCCGACTGCCGTCCCTACAACCTCCCTATAGATTTAGGGGGTCACGGTGGCGCGGCGGTAGAGTTGCTGCCGTACAGCGAGTGCAGCGCTGGAGACCCGGGTTCGATCCCGACTACGGGTGCTGGTCTGTACGGAGTTTGTACGTTCTCCCCGTGACATGCGGGGAGTTTCTCCGAGATCTTCCAAACCGAAAATAGACACAAAATGCTGGAATAACTCAGCGGGACAGGCAGCACCTCTGGAGGGGAAGCAATGGGTGACGTTTCGGGTCAAGACCCTTCTTCAGACCAAAAAAGGGAAATGAGTGAGATATACACTGTGATTAAGTGTTAGCTTGTTTTTTAAATATATTTAGTTTAGTTTTAGTTCAGTTTCGAGACACAGTGCGGTACCAGGCCCTTTTGGCCCACTGGGTCCGCACCGACCAGCGATCCCCGCACATTAACACTATCCTACACACACTGGGGACAATTTGCATTGACCACGCCAATTAACCTACAAACCTGCACATCTTTGGGTTGCGGGAGGAATCCGAAGATCTCGGAGATAACCCACGCAGGTCACGGGGAGAAAGTACAAACTCCGTACAGGCAGCACCCGTGGTCGGGATCGAACCCGGGTCTCCGGCGCTGCCAGCGCTGTAAAGCGGCAACTCTACCGCTCGCCACCGTGGCCGCCGCTCCTGAGCCTACTGAAGGCTGAGAAATGGATTTTTGGATTGCAGTGCTTTAGAGGAAAATGTCAGGGAGGAAAGTGGAATCGAATCCACGATTGGATTT